>CAUYQG010112472.1:0-15781 GCA_963574415.1 Tarsius wallacei | reverse complement strand
TTTGATATTGTGGGGTACAGTTAAGGGTTATGTATACAAATATGTTTCGTTCAGGCACCCTTGTTGATAAGGGGTGTCTCCTCGTCCCCAGACAGATATTGACTACCATTAATCCCACCTCCCTTCCCCCCCCCATAGTTTACCACCACTGTCAATACTTTTCTTATAGTATTACGATAGATGTTCAAGGTCCACTGTATGAGTCAGAACATGTGAAACTCAGATCTTTGTTTCTGTGAGAGATCACTCAGTATTATAGACTCTAGTTCCATCCAGGTTGCTGCGAAATGATTTCGATGAACCCATTCTTATAAAAAGTAAATTAATCTATTTATAGGAGTACTGCTTTCATGGCCTAATCACTTAAAGGTTCAACCTCTTAATTCCATTACAATGGCTATTAAATTTTAACCTACATTTTAGAAGTGGCATTCAGCCTATAGCACTATTTACTGGAATTTAAAGTCTGTGTATATAACTATTGTTATGTAAGAAGTTTCTATTGCAGTGTTGTTTTCTTTTCATTTTACAGTTTCTTAGTTTTCTTTTTTCTCTTGTGCTGTTATCTCTTTTGTTTTGCTTTTTATTCTTTTGTTATATGCTTTGATTTCTTTCTCTTTTAAAAAAAAGTCTGCTAACTTTTTTTTAGAGGATTTTGTGACACATAAAACATGTATAAACATTTAGACAGCAATTTAACTTAAGTGCATAGAACTACTTTAACAAGATTTCTCCCCTCCACACATTTTATATTATATGTTAAAACTTTTTATATTGTATATCCATTAACAAATTATTGTGGCAACACTTATTTTAAATACTTTTGTACCTCTTTTACTAGAGTAAATAAATGTTATGTACTACCATTACAGTGTTAAAATATTGAATTTCACTATGTGTTTACCATTTCAAGTGAGATTTATGCTTTTATATATTTTGATATTGTTAGCATTTCATCATTTCAACTTGAAGAATTCCCTTCAACGTTTCTTGTAAGGCAGGTCTAGTGATAGTGAATTGTCTCACCTTTTTCCTGCAGGGGTTGAGGAGTGCAAATGTCTTGATCTCTCCTTTATATCTAAAGAATAGCTTTGTTGGATATAGTCTTCTTAGTTGTCAGGGTTTTTTGTTTTGTTTACTTGTACATACTTTGAATATGTGATCTTACTCCCACCTGGCCTGCAGGGTTTCTTTGAAAAATCTGCTGATAATATTATAAAGGTTCCCTTATGTATGAAGAATCTCTTATTGCTTTGAAGATTCTCACCTTGTCTTTGAAGTTTGATGCTTTAATTATAATGTGTCCTGGGATAATCTTTATTAGATTCTTGCTGTGAGTATTTTGAGTTTCGTGAACCTGGATGTTCATATTCTTTCCAAGATTTGGGAATTTGTAAAACATCATATCTTTAAATAATTTTTTTTTTTTTTGCCTTTATCTCTCTGCTCCACCTGAAAATTCTTTTTTTTCCCCCTAGAATTCAACTTTATTGAGGGCACGAGTGGCTTCAAGGGATCCCTGGGTGTCTGGGAGTTCTGTCTGGCATCTGCCTGGATAGTGGCCCCATGGGTGGTTGGGGATGGGATCTCCACCACCTGAGTTTAATTGAAGGTGTGACTCTCTGCTCAACCCTACCTAAATCTTTTGGGCCCAAACGTGGCTGACTAGCAGGGGTGGTTGCAGTAGGGCTTGCTTTCATGATTGGTGTGGGCTCTGGAGGTCAGCATCTCACACTTCGGGCAGGGCTGGTACTAGTCCTTGCCCAGGGAGGTAACCCACTCAGCGCAGTATACCTTCTTGTTGCATTTGGGTTACTTAGGCATGGCGGTGCAGGGTCTGTGATGCAATGATTGGTACTCAAAAATCCTAATATATATATTTGTTCACTTTTGAACAAATTTATAAATTCCATATTATAAATTCCGTAGGGCTGTCATGTGTTCCTTTCTCTGATTTTTTTATTTATTTTCCTTCTAATTGACTACTTTTACATGACTTGCCTTTGAGTTTGCTGATTTTTTTTTTTTTCCTGTTTGCTGATTTTTTTTTTCTTGCATAGATAAGTCTCCTGTTAAAGCTTTGTGTTTCATTTTTCAGTTGTCATTCTTTTTTTAAAGAGACAGGATCTAGCTTTATGATCCCAGCTGGAGAGCAGTGGTGCAATTATAGCTCACTGCCACCTTAAATCCCTGGCACAAAGTGATCCTCTTTTTTCATTCTCTTAAAGTGCTAGGATTATAGGTGTGAGCCATTGTATCTGGCCCAAGTTCTATCATAGTTTACTTGCGTTCCAGGATTTTGGTTAGTTTCTATTTTATGGTTTTTAATTCTATTAAAATTATCATTTTCTTTGTGCTTTGTTTCATGAAATTTTTTGGATATACATCTGTTATTTTGTATCTTATTGAAATTATTTAAGATGACATTTTGAAACCTTTGTTAGCCAATTCTCAGATCTCCATTTCTTTAGAGATGGTTATTAAAGCTTTATTAATTTCCTTTGGTATTTTTATGTCCACCTGGTACTTTATGATTGGTGTGGCCTTAGATTTGTGTCCTTGAATCTGAAGGAGCAAATACCTCTTCAGTCATTGACTAGTTTAGAGAGGTAAATACCTTCTCCCTTTGGGATTCTAGGCTGATGACATTTCCACTGAGATTGTAATTGAGTGTGTTGGAGCCAGGTTGCATGACTGCAACTGAATCTACAAGTGGGTTCCATGGTTGGCATGCCTGTTATTGGGGCACCAGCAGTTGTAGATCCTGTCCATTTCCTGGGGAGACTGAACTGTTTTTGGAATTTTGATTAGTAGGACTGGTGATGAGATAAAGAAATGCCGATGTTTTTGTAGATGGGAGGGCTGATAGAATAAATGTGGACAGGAGTCTCTGGGAGGGCTCTCACCCAGTCATTGTCCAGGCCCCTGGATGGGCAGGACTGACCCCCTGATTACAGCAAAGAGGGACCGGAACAGAATCATAGGGCTGCTGTGGGACACACAGCTGAGACTAAAGTCTTAGCTGTGTCTCTGAGTCCATGGTATGTTTCCCTCCGGGTTTCTGTGTGGGCAGGACTGCTCCCAGACCCTGGCTGACAGAAACTAGAGCTGAGTTACAGGGCTGCTTTGAGATTCACAGTGAGACTGATGTTAGCAGACCTGTCTTCATGGACAGATATGTGCTTGTAAGCAGGTCCCAGGTTGAGCACAACTGCTCCTGAACTGTAGCTACATGTTTCTAGAGCCAGGTTACCAATACTGCTTCAAGATCCACATTGAGATCAATGCTGATAGTCCTACATCCAGGGGCATAGGTGAATGTTACCCCCTGAGTGTCCCTGGTGACAAGGACTTTTACCATATCATGGCTGCAAGGTGAAGAAGGTGGGTTTTGCCTGCTTCAGGGGCCACAGACAGAGAACCCAGGTCTGTAGGCCTGTCCACTGAGACAAGTATGAATCCTCCTAGGTATCTTGGCAAATGGTTCTAGTGGCAGGACTGAGGCTAAACGGGCTATAGCTAAGATGACAGTGGGATGTAGCCATTTCTTGTTCTGTAGCTGGGACCACAATTGTCAAGCCTGCACCTCAGGCAGAATTGGTCATGACTGCCTAGAGCCCAAGACAAAGGAGGCAAGGAAGACAACTGGAGAGGGCAGGCCCTCGCATGATGGGCAGGCTTAACAAAATAAATATGCAGTGCCTGTTAGTTTAAATTTAAATTTATGCAGGCATCAAGAAATCATTAAGATTCATGTTGATCTTTTCCAGTCTGTATCTATATTTTGGTATAGTTTAATTCTGAATGTTTACTTTGTATTTTAGTAGTTTGTTACCATATTTTATAACATTTAGGTTTTTCCTTTATTTGCAGATATAATACAGATTTTCTGTATTATAACCATTGTATCTATACCAATATACTGATATCATAATAATGAAAGTTTCCTAGTATCTTAAATGCTTATTTATTTAAATTGTCTGATTAGAACCTATTATTATTGATAGTAATGCATTTTCTGTGCAGTTTTACTGCCGTTCATTGAATTCCAGTGATATAAAATGCCTAGTCTTTAAGGGTGCACACAGTTGAAAACTAAGTATCTAAAGGATTATTTTTAATAGCATGTCTATGTAGTACTTGGTATTTTATGCATTAACATTTATCTTATTCTTGCTTTCAATTCTATAATATTGTGGATTTTTCTCCTGAGACGGTGTTTCCTCAGATCAGTTGCTTTTAAACCTTGATATTATGAATTGGGTGATAATTTTTAACTCTATACCCTTTATGACTATGAGATGTTTATATCTCAGTTAGTTATATGCCTGTTGCCTATTAAATTATCTATATGCTTTTTGCCTGTGTAAATATTGCCTTTACTGTCATGACTTTTGTTGTATTTTTTTTATTGTTAATGATTATTTTATTCTGTCTATGTGAGTAGTGAAGAAAAAAATTGAAGTTAGAATCAATTGTTTGAATGCATATAATTATGTAAGACACTTTTTTAATTTGAAGGTGGTTTGGGGGAAATTTTGTTACTATCTCTTTTAGGTAGTCCTACATTTTTATTTTTTATTTTTTGAGTTGGAGTCTCACTCTGTTGCCCAGACTGGAGTGCAGTAGCACATTCCCGGCCACCGCAGCCTCGATCTGCTGAGCTCTGGCTGTCCTTCCGCCTCAGCCTTTCACGTAGCCAGAACTACAGGCACGTGCTACCACGCCCAGCTAATTTTTTATTTATTGTAGAGACGAGGTCTCACCAAGTTGCCCGGGTGGGTCTCGAACATGCAGGCTTAGGCAATCCACTCGCCTCGGCCTCCCAAAGTGCTGGGATTATAGGCTGAGCCACCGAGGCTGGACAGTCCTACATTTTAATTGTGAAAAACATTGTCATCTTAAACATTTTTACATGTACAGTTTAGTAGTGTTCCTTACAGTTACGTTGTTTTGGAAGGGGTTTCCAGTTCATTCTTATTTTACAAATAAAAGTGATATCCGTTAATCAACAGATTGTTAATTCCTCCTCTGTCCAGCTTCTAAAGAAAGCCATTCTGCTTTCTGTTCCTCTGAGGATGACTACTTTAAATATTTTATATAAATGTGACCACACAATGTGTACTTCTTGTTGACTGTCTTATATCACTTAACATAATGTCCTCTATCTAGGTTTGTACTTATTGTTATACATGTCTAGGTGTCCGTTATCTAAGGTGGGAAATAGTCCATTGAATGTATCACATTTGTTTAATCTCCTTATCTGTAAAGGGACATTTAGGTTTCTTTCAGGTATTTTGTGTATTGTGGCAATGTACATGGGAGTGTAAATATCTATTACATGTTTTGTTGTCAATATATTTGAGATATTTTGGATACACTGATGTAATACCATGTTCATGGTCTTGGTTTTGTTGCCTGGGTTTTTGATATTATATCCAAAAGAATTATTGCCAAGACCAATTGTTATGAAGCTTTTAAAAAAATGTATTCTTCTAGGAGTTTTATGGTTATTGGTCTTATGTTTATGTCTAAGTTCATTTTTTAAATTGAGATCTTGCATTTGTGCATATATATGTTATAAAATGGTTAAATCCAAGTATTTAATGTATTCATTACCTCATGCATTTGTTGTTTGTGTGTATGTGGTGCAAGCATTTAAAAGACTCTTTTCTAGCTTTTTAAAAAATATATATTTAAACGTTTCCTTTAGAGTCAGTATCTCACTCTGCTACCCAGATTATAGTGCAGTGGCATGATTATATAGTTCAGTGTAACCTTGAATTGCTTGGCTCAAGCGATTTTCCCACCTCTGCCTCCCAAATGAGACTATAGGTATGGGCCGCCCTGCTCAGCTATTAAAAGAAAAAGTTATAGAGATGAAGTTTCATTATGATGTGATCCTTCTGACTCAGCCTCCCAAAGGGAGGAAGTGTGAGCTATTATGCCTGGCCTCTCTTAGCTATTGTATAATATGATAACTTCCTGTTAACCATTGTTGTCCTACTGTGCGTAAGAATACCAGAACTTATTCTTTTCTATCTAATTGTAACCTTATACATGTTAACCAGTCAATATCTTTTTATCCTCTCCCTCCAGTTGCTAGTAAATGTCATACTCTCTGCTTCTATCAATTCTATAAACTTTTTTTTTTAAAGCTTGCTCATTTGAGTGAGACGATGAAGTGCTTGCTTTCTGTGTATGGCTTACTTCACTTAAATCTGATATTCTCCAGGTCACTCCATGTTTTTGGAAATTACAGGATTTTATTTGTTCTTACAGCTGAATAATATTTCATTGTGCATACACACCACTTTTTTTCATTTATCTCTTGCTGTGCCTTTGGGTTGAGTCTGTATTCTGTCTATTATAAATAGTGCTGCAGTAAACATGGAAATGCAGGTATCTTTTTGGCACTCTGATTTCTTTTCCTTTAGTTATAAGGGGACCCTCTCCAAAAAACCCTGGAATTTATATAAAAATTGTGCATTTATTCTTACATGTTTTAATATCAGTCACCTTCAAAATACTCTGTTTGATGCAATACATCTATCAAGATGCTTTTTCCACTGCTCAAAACAGTTTTTGAGCTCATCAATTCTGATGTTTTTAGTGCTTTTGCCATTTTTTGTTTCACCCTTCCACATTAGCAAAGTGTTTCGCTTTGAATTAGGGGAAACAAAACAAGAAGTCACTCAGGGCAAGAGTATGTGAATAGGGAGGGTAACTCATGGGGGAATGCTTCATTTTTGGTTCCAAAAAAAAAAATGCTGAAAACTCAGCATGTTGTGTGCCAAGGGTACTTGTAAATCACCCATTATGAAATGGGCAAATTAATTGAAAGAATCTCAAAAAAAAATTCACTGAAGCCAGATGCAGCCTCTCACAGTGATGCTGGCTGGTACACTGATGTCAATAGGTTCCTAGAACACAAATCTTGCTGGGAATCCTATATTTCAAGGGGCCTGCCCTTCAAAAAATGAGTCAATTTTGGATGTATATCCAATCATGGAATTGCTGGATCATATGGCAGCTTTATTTTTAATTTTTGAAGACGTTCCATACTATTTTTATAGTGCCCATACCAATGTATAATCTCTCCAACGCTGTGAAAGCGTTTGCATTTCTTCACATCCTCACTAATACTTTTTGTGTTTTTATTTTTTGTCTGGAGTGAGGTAGTGTCTCATGGTTTGAATTTGCATTTCCTTGATGAATGGTGACATTGAGCATCTTTTTATGTACCTGTTGTCCATATGTATGTATGTATTCTTTTGAGAAATATCTGTTGATGTCTTTTGACCATTTTAAAATTGGGTTATATGTTTCTTTGTTTTATTTTGAATTTTTAAAGTTTCTTATATATTTTGAACATTAAGCTCTTGTCATATGTATAGTTTGTGAATATCATCTCCTATCGTGTAGGTTATATCTTCACACTGTTAGTTGTTTCCTTGAACATGCAAAGCTTTTCAGTTTGATGTAATCTCAGTTGTTCATTTTTGCTTTTCTTTGTTTTCAAGACTTAATTAATTTTTTTTTTTTTGAGTTGGAGTCTAAATCTTTCGCCCAGACTGGAATGCAGTGGCTGCTCCCGACCACCATAGCCTCGACCTGCTGGGCTTCGGCAATCCTTCCACCTCAGCCTTCCAAGTAGCTGGAACTATAGGCGTGTGCTACCATGCCCGGCTAATTTTTGATTTATTGTGGAGATGAGGTCTCGCCAAGTTGTTAATTTTTTTTGAGTTGGAGTCTCACTCTGTCACCCAGGTTGGAGTGTGCTGGCATACTCACAGCCACCCCAGCGTTGACCTGCTGGGCTCCGTCGATTTTTTAGCCTCAGTCTTCCAAGTAGCCAGAACTATAGACGTGTGCTACCTTGCCCAGCTAATTTTTAATTTATTGTAGAGATGAGGTCTCTCCAAGTTGCCTGGGCTGGTCTCAAATCCACGGACTCAGGCAATTCACTCACCTCGGCCTCCCAAAGTGCTAGGATTACAGGCTGGGCCACTGAGCCTGGCCTCAAGTCTTATTTTTAAAATTCTTTCCCAATTCAATGTTGTAAAGTATTCCCCTATGTTTCTATGTAATCGTTTTGTAGTTTTTCAGTCTTTAATCTATTTTGAGTTCATTTTTATATGGTGAGGAATAGGGTTCTATCCTTATTCTTTTGTGTATAGATATTCAGTTTTTCTTGTATCATTTATTGAAGACAATTTTTTTCCTTCAAAGTGTGCTTGTGGCATCTTTGTTGAAAACCAGTTTTCTTTAGGAACATGAATTTATTTCTGGGCTCATTGGGCACATTGGTCTATGATGGTAGTCCAGTGCTGCTTTGATTACTATAGTTTTGTTGTACATTTTAAAGTCAGGGAGTGTGATGCCATCTCATTTTTTTTTCCCCTCGGGTTTGCTTTGGCTATCCAGGGTGTTTTGTGATTCTGTATCACTGTAGAATTTTTTTTTCTCTTTCTGTAAAGAATGTCATTGATATTTTGGTAGGAATTGCATTAAATCATTAGATCACGTTGGGTAATATGGCCATTTTAACAATATTCTTTCAATTCTTGAACATATGATATCTTTATTCATGTATATTCACTTTTTTCGTCCATGTTTTATAGTTTGCAGTTTAGAGATTTTTTATGTTTTTAGTTAAGTATATTGCTAGGTATCTTAATGTTCTTTAGCTATTATATATGCAGAAAAACATTTTACAAAATTCAATATTCTTTATGTTAAAACCCAACAAATTAGATATATTAGATATGTACCTCAACTCAATGAAGGCCACATGTGACAAACCAATGCTAACATATTGAACAGAAAAAATATGAAAACTTTTTCTCTGAGATGTGTAGCTAGACAAGGATATCCACCTTAAGCACTCCTGTTCAACATAGTACTAAAAGTTTTATCAGAGCTATTAGTGAGAGATAATTAGTAAAAGATAGCCATATTGGAAATTGAGAGATAATTAGTAAAAGATATCCAAATTGGAAAGGAGGAGGTAAAATGCTATCTGTTTGTACACAAACTGTTCTTATATATAGAAAACCCTAAATATCACACCAAAAAACAATTAGAACTAATAAATTAAGTCAAGTTGTAGAGTATATAATTAACATGCAAAAACTAGTAGCAGTTCTGTACCCTGATAGCAAACCATCTGAAATTTTTAAAATTTCATTTAGAGTATCCACAAAAACACGTCATCCCATTTTAAGTTTGCATACGACGCAAGGTAAAGTCCAACTTCCCTTTTTCTCATATGGATTTTTAGTATTTTCAACCTTATTTGTTGAGGAGGCTGTTCTTTTATCACTGTGACTTCTTGTTGAGGATAAGTTGGAGTTTTGTGCTATTTGGGGGCTATTTTTATGGTTCACTTGACTATAGTTTGGTTCTTTGATTGGGCCATGTGTCTTGGTTACTTTGATGTTTTGTGACTTTCTTGGGAGTTTGATCAGGTGAGAAACAGCTCCCTGTTCCAGCCTTTCTAGAATGGCTTACTGACACGGTTCGTGTTGCACATTCTGAGTGGGTGTGTTGCTTACATTGTGTCTTCTGTTAAAATAGCCTCAGGAACTCTTGTTGAAGATAAGTTTTCAATATACATGATCGTTTGTTTCTGGGATCTCCAGTCTGTTCTATCACCTATTTGTCTTTGTGCCAGTACCACATGGTTTTGATTACTATAGCTTTGTAATATGAAATTGAAGTATGATGCCTCTCTATTTTTTTTTTTCTTTTGCAAGATTGACTATTTGTGTTCCCTTGGTATTCCATAAACATTTTAGAATATTTTAATACTTCTTGCAGAAAGTTCCATTGGTGTTTTGAAAGAAAGTACATTGAATCTATAGATTACTGGGTAGTATTGACATTTGACAATATGAACTTTCCCACTCTTGATCCAAGAGTATGGTTGAAAGTTTGTTTAATTTCCACATAATGTTTGGCATACAAGAATTATTTCTGTTTTTGACTTCTGGTTTTATTCTGATGTACTCAGAAATGATAGTTTATATGATTTCTGTCTGCTAACTTCATTATTGTCTCTTTTGTAACTTTTGAATCTCTGAGTATAATGTGTCTTGTACATCTCTGTTGGCTTCTAGATAGAGTAGGTTGAGCTTCTTTAAGCTTTAGACCATTTTCTTTCTCAAATTTGGAAACTGCTTAGCCGTTATTTCATCAAAAAAGTTACCTGCTGTTTTTTCTCTTCTTATTCTACGCTACCCATTATGATGGTATTTCATAGGTTAAGCTCCGTTTTTGCTTTTTTTCTGTTTTCTTTTTGTCCTCCTGACCTTATAATTTCAAATGATCTATTATCCAGCTTGCTGTTTTTTTCCTTCTGCTAGATCAAGTCTGGTGTTGACATTCTCTATGAATCTTTAATTCAGTTATTTGATTTTTGAGCTCCACGCCTTATATTTTGTTTTTGTCATTTAAATGTCTTTGTTGATTGTCTCATTCTCTTCATGCATTATTTTTCTTTTTTTGATTAGTTGTCTGTGTTTTTATTTAGCTTTTTTGGCATGTTTAAGTTAGTTATTTTAACCAAGCATGGTCGCTTGTACTTGTAATCTTGGGAGGCTGAGGTGGGAGAAACACTTTAAGTGAGGAGTTTCAGACCAGCCTGGATGACATAGCGAGACCTTCTGTTAAATAATTTTTAAAAGAAATTAGTTGTTATACTGTGTGCCTTAGTTTCAGCCCCTTTGGAGGTTGAGGTGGGTGGACCCCAGAAGTTTGAGGCTGCTGTAAACTATGATTACATCACTGCACTCTAGCCTGTGTGACAGAGTGAGACCTTACCTTTTAACAAAAAATTGAAAAAGTTAATTCATATATATCTCTACTTCTTATGGTTCACTTGACTATATAGTTTGGTTCCTTGATTGGGCCACGTGTCTTGGTTACTTTGATATTTTGTGGCATTCTTGAGAGTCTTACCAGGTGAAAAACAACTCCCTGTTCCAGCCTTTCTAGAATGGCTTACTGACATAGTTTGTGTTGGACATTCTAGGTGGGTGTGTTGCTAACATTGTGTCTTCTATGGACTGCTATGTGTGTTTTTTTATACTTGTGAAATAGGTTTTCATTCATTTTTAAAAGAGATTTTGATTTCTTGTTTTTCTGAGTTAGTGTGATTGATAGGTGTCTGTCTCACAACAATCATTCATATTTGTCTTCAGTTGGCCCAACCTGTCATTTTAACTATATCTAATTTTCTTCAATATTGCATTAAAAAAAAAAAAAAGCCAGGGTGTGGCAGTACATGTCTGTACTTCCAGTTACTTGGGAGGCAAAGGATGGTGGCTCGCTTGAGTCCAGCAGGTTAAGGGTATGGTGAGCCATGAAGGTGCCACTGCACTCAAACCTGGGATACAGAATGAGACCTTGCGGCACACACACACACACACACAAAGTAGATTCAGAAAAGGTATAAGCAACTTGAATTGGGGTTTGATTAAATAAAAATAAAGAAATAAAATAGCCACAAAATAACACAGAATTTTGGACACATGTTCTTTTGTTGTTGTTGCTTGTTTGTATTTTTCTGAAGCATAAATGAGGAGTGAAATGTTTTTTTCTAACTGAGTTTTGCTGTGGTGATCAATTGTAAGAAACATTTTCTTCTATATATGGTATTACTGGCTTTGAGGCTTTGTGGTCAGGTCACCTGGGGTGTTGTAGACCTGACTTTTTTCATCCTATTGTATTTAAGTTTGTATATTGATTAAAAGTGACTTTAGTTTTTGCTTCAACTGTGACTGTGTTCTGAGCTTGGCTCTTTTTTTTGGTCAGAATCTTGCTCTATCACACAGACTAAAGTGCAGTGGCATGCTTACAGCTATCATAGCCTTGACCTCCAAGTTCAGGTGGTTCTTCAACTTCAGCCTTTCAAGTAAATAGAAATACAGGCATTCACTGACATGTCTGGCTAATTTTTTCATTTATTTTAGAGACTAGGTCTCATCATGAAACCCAGGCTGATCTTGAATTCCTGGACCCAGGCAATCTTCTCACCTTGGCCTCCTAAAGTGTTGGGATTGCAGGTGTGAGCCGCCATGCCTGGCTAGAATAGTTTTGTATATTAGATATATATAGTATTCACTGTAATCTTGTCATTGAAATGTTTGAAAATTTTTGTCTTTCAGAGTTGTATTCTCATTACGCACAAGACCTGTTGACACAGCAGCATGTAGAAAATATATTCCCAAGACTGATACTGAGAAAAAATGGAACATGCTCTCTTGATAATTTACAATTAAGAAAAAACTGGAAAAGTCTAGATGAAAGTGAAATGCAAAGGAAATGTTCTAGTGCTTATGTCCAATGTACAACAGGTAACCATAACAGAAGTTTAACTGCAAAAGTAGATGAAGAACATGGAATAGAACCATGTGTTTCTGTAAGTGAATATCAATGTCAGTCTTTGACATACACCTTTTGTGATGAAACTCAGAAAAACTTTAATCATGGCTCAAGTCCTACTAAATGTCAGAGTACTGATGCTTCAGAGAATTACAATTGTAGCAATTGTGGGAAAATCTTTCATCAGTCCTCAAAATTTATCCATCAGAGTATTTGCATTCTCCAGAAGTATTACAAATGTAATGAATGTGGTAAAAATTTTAGCCAGTCCCCAAATCTTATTCAACATGAGATCATTCACACTGGAGAAAACTCAAGCATATGTAATAAAGGTGGAAAAGTCTTCAGTCAGTCATTTCGTCTAAATAGACATAAAAAGAATCATACTGGTGAGATACCCTACAAATATAGAGAACGGGGAAAAGTCTCTAGTCACTACTCCTACCTTATACAACATCAGACAATTCATAGTGGTGAGAAGCCCTGTAAGCGTAAAGACTGTGGCAGAGTCTTTTATGATAGCTCATACCTTACTCATCATCAGAATATTCATATTAGAGAGAAATCATACAAAAGAAAAGAGTGTGGCAAAGCCTCCAGTTGTAGTTCATACTTTATTAAACGTCATAAAATTCATACTGGAGAAAAATCCTACAAGTGTGAAGAATGTGGTAAAGCATTCTACTTTAGTTCAGCCCTTACTCAACATCAGAAAATTCATACTGGAGAAAAGCCCTACAAATGCAAAGAATGTGGCAAGATGTTTGCTCACTCCTTAAGTCATGTTCTGCATCAAAGAATGCATAATGGAATCAAACATTACACATGTAAAGAATGTGGCAGAACCTTTTATTGTAGTTCACACCTTGTTCAACATCAGAGAATTCACACCGGAGAGAAACTCTACAAATGTAAAAAATGTGGTAAATCATTTGCTTATTTTTCAAGACTTATTCAACATCAGAGAATTCATACTGGCCAGAAGCTTTACAAGTGTAAAGAATGTGGCAAAGCCTTTTATTTTAGTACAAACCTTATTCAACATCAGAGAATTCATACTGGAGAAAAACCTTACAAATGTACAGAATGTGGTAAAGCATTTGCTTATTCCTCAAGTCTTACTCAGCATCAGAGAACTCATTCTGGAGAGAAACCATACAAATGTAATGTATGTGGCAGAGCCTTTTATCGTAGTTCACAGCTTGTTGAACATCAGAGAATTCACACTGGAGAGAAACCCTTCCAATGTAAAGAATGTGATAAATTATTTAGACATCGGTCAGCCTTTACTCAACATCAGAAAACTCATACTGGAGAGAAGCCCTACAAATGTACACAATGTGACAAAGCCTTTAATTCTAGTTCAAACCTCACTCGACATCAGAGAATTCACATAGGTGAAAAATCACACAAATGCAAAGAATGGGGTAAAGCGCTTTGCTTTAGTCCACACCTTGGTCATCAAAAAATCCACAGTGGAGTTAAACCATACAAGTGTAACGACTGTGGTAAATTATTTGCTCATTCTTCAAGTCTAAATGCACATCTGAGAGTTCATACTGGAGAGAAACCCTTCAAATGTAAAGAATGCGGCAAGGCCTTTTACTTTAGTTCAAGTCTTCGTGGTCACCTGCAAATTCACAGTGGAGAGAAACCATACAAATGTAAAGTATGTGGTAGACTCTTTCGTTGTAGTTCACACCTTATAATTCATCAGAGAATTCATACTGGAGAGAAACCTTTCAAATGTAAAGAGTGTGGCAAAGCTTTCACATGTAATTCACACCTTACTAAACACTGGAGAATCCATACTGGAGAGAAACCCTACAAATGTAAAGAGTGTGGTAAAGCCTTCATGTGTAATTCATACCTTACTAAACATAGGAGAATTCATACTGGAGAGAAACCCTACAAATGTAAAGAGTGTGACAAAGCCTTCACATGGAATTCATACCTTTCTAAACATCAGAGAATTCATACTGGAGAAAAGCCCTTCAAATGTGTAGCGTGTGGCAGATCTTTTACTCGGTCCTCAAGTCTTAATACACATCAGAGAATTCACACTGGAGAGAAACCCTACAAATGTAAAGAATGTGGCAAATCATTTAAATGGTCCTCAACCTTGACTCAACATAAGATAATTCATATTAGAGAAACACATTAGGCATAATAAAGGTGCAAACAGTTTCATGCAAAATATAAAATTTCAAAATCACTGTAGAGTTTATAGTTAAGGAAACATTACAGATGTGATAAACATGAGGAATTGTGTAGTCAAAACTTAAGTTTGAGTCAGTCAGAGGATTTACATGAGCAAAACTTTATTTACATAGAACCAGAGTACTTATTCTATGGAATAATCTAATGGCATTGCCAAAAGGTAATTTATTTGCTAATGTTTCCCAAAAATTGAGAATGTTGATGTTATGGCATATATATCTTTTAGTAACTAAATATTGGAACTGATATTTCATATGTTTCATTGCACTGTACCAACCTAAAATGAGTCACTAACCACCTACTGGCTACACAAGAGTATGTACACTGGGAGGTGGAGATCATTGTGACCCACGGTGGAGGCTATCCCACCCACAAATAGGCCAACAAGAGACACATGGACCTGATTTTAAACATAATGGAGAAGCATTGTAATGTTTATTGCCACAGTGTGACAGTATCTAAATTTCATTTAATTTTAACTTAATTATAGTGGGTCCTGGGAAATTAGACCAAGAGAGAAATGACTTTCCCATGATCCAACTGGTACAACCTAGGCATGAGTTGTGTACTGTGCTTTGTCCTACCCCTTGTAATTCTGTAAATGTATGCGTTAGCTATGTATAATACCATTCCACAGGAGATAAAACTTATATATTTCTGATGAGTTCCTTTTGAATGGGATCCTAGCGTGATCCCTATTGTGCAGGATGAGAGACCATCCTGGAGGCCCTGGGAGGGACAATACTATATCTAGGATCACAGAACAAATGAACAAAGGAGTTTCTTACATAGCACTGTGTCCTGAAACCTGTGGCCAGTGCTGCATTCCCAGGAGACTGAAGTGAGGGTCCATGTTTGCATTTGCATAATTGTAAACATGTATGGAGTTGACCTGGGGGAGGAGTGTAGGCAGTCAGCAGGCTCAAGATAACTTTGGATAGATCTATTGAGAGATAGATACAGCCTCGAATAAGTGGCCTCATTTCCTTGATGACATGCCAAAAGAACTTAGAAGTCCAGTAACTAGGCACCCATATTCTAAAGATGATTCAGCTCAGTTCTTCAGACACTAAAGAAAACAACATGTTCTGCTGTATTCCAACTTTCTAAGGCTCTTGCCTTAGGATGATCTGGAATGAGAGCCTTATCTGAAGATACAGACTTTGGTTCAGCC
>CAUYQG010112470.1:0-10509 GCA_963574415.1 Tarsius wallacei | reverse complement strand
TATGGCTGTATAATATTCTATTATGTATATGTACCACATTTTTTTTTAATCCAGTCCAGCTTCGAAGGGCAGCATGGTTGGTTATGTTTTTGCTATTGTGAATAGAGCTGCAACAAACATACGTGTGCAGGTATCTTTTTTGTAGAATGATTTGAGTTCCTCTGGGTTCATTCCCAAAAGGGGAGTTTTTGGGTCATATGGAAGGTTAGTTTCTAGTTCTTTTAGAAATCACCATACTGTCTCCCAAAGAAGTTGCACTAGTTTGCATTCCCACCAGTAGGGTAGAAGCATTCCTTTTTCTCTGCATTCACACCAGCATCTGTTGTTGTTTATTTTATTAATGATGGCCATTCTTACTGGGGTTAGGTAGTATCTCAATGTGGTTTTGATTTGCATTTCTCACTTTTTCACATGGCTGTTGGCTGTCTGCATATCTTCTTTTGAGATGTATCTATTCATGTCTTTTGCCCATTTTTTGGCGGGACTATTTGTTTTTTCCTTTTGGCATGCTTGGGTTCCTTGTAGATCCTAAATGTTAGGCCTTTGTCAGATATACAATTGGCAAATATTTTTTCCCATCCTGTGGGCTGTTTCCCTGCTCTCTTGATGGTTTCTTTTGCTTTGCAGAAACTCGTCAGTTTGATGAGGTCCCACTTGTCTG
The DNA here is from genome assembly GCA_963574415.1 of Tarsius wallacei. Taxonomy (NCBI): domain Eukaryota; kingdom Metazoa; phylum Chordata; class Mammalia; order Primates; family Tarsiidae; genus Tarsius; species Tarsius wallacei. The sequence goes on along the minus strand of CAUYQG010112470.1, from coordinate 9,848 downwards.
TCTTATTTCTTAAGGAATGGGCACTTAGGGTTCTGAACAGGAATTGACTGCCAGCTCCAATTTCCATAAGGGTGTCTCCTGCATTTTCTAAGATTTTTGTAGTTTGCGATTTTATGTTTGGGTCTTAAAGTTATCCCTCTTTGCTGATGATATGATCCTATACCTTGAAAATCCAAGAGAATCTGTCAAAAACCTGCTTGCACTGTTAAATGACTTTGGAAAAGTCACAGGGTACAAAATAATTATGAAACAGACAGTTGCATTCCTATACACCAACAACAAATAAGCAGAGACCCAAATTACAACACAATCCCATTCATAATAGCCACAAAAAAAAAAAAAAGAAAAAAAAAATACCTCAGTATCTTCCTAATCAGAGAGGTGAAAGATCTTTATAATGAGAACTACAAAACACTGCCCAAAGAAATCCAAGAAGACACAAACAGATGGAAAAATATTACATGCTCATGGATAGGAAGAATCAACATTGTTAAAAATGTCCATCCTACTAAAGGCAATCTACAGATTCAACGCAATACCCATTAAGTTACCAACATCATTCTTCTCAGACCTGGAAATGACAATACAGACATTTATATGGAAACATAAATGACCACAAATAGCCAAAATAATCCTTAGCAAAAGATACAAAACAGGAGGTATCACACTTCCAGACTTCAAACTTTACTATAAGGCTACAGCAATCAAAACAGCCTGGTATTGGTACAAGAACAGGCATCTAGACCAATGGAACAGGATAGAGATTCTGGAAGCAAAGTCTCAATTTCTCAACCAACTCATCTTTGACAAAGCCTCCAGCAACAACCACTGGGGAGAGGAGAACCTGTTCAGCAAATGGTGCTGGGAAAATTGCTGATCATATACAGATGATTGAAACAGGATCCCTACCTGTCACCATACACAAAAATTAACTCTAAATGGTCTTTTATTTCAAATGGAAAAATTCCCTCTAGATCCTTTGTAAGTTAAGCTTAGTGGTAATAAATTTTCTCAGATTTGTTTTTCTGGGAACATGTTTATCACTTCTTCATTTGTGAAGAACAGTTTTGCTAGATGTAGTATGCTTGGTTGTTAGGCTTTTTTTCAGCACGTTGAATATATCGTTTACTCCCTTTTGATGTGCAAATATTTTTCTTTAAAAATTTCTTATGGTTTTATTAGGACTCCATTGTAAGTAAGAAGCCACATCCTGGTACTTCAAATTCTGTCTTTTCACTTTTGATAGTTTTAAAAAACATGTCTCTTTTTAACATGTATTTCAGCATTGCTTTCTCTGGAGTCATTTTTTCTTTTTTCTTTTTTTCTTTTTTTGGTGTTCTTTCAGTTTTTTGGCCACTTTCTTCCCTAGATTTGGAAGGCTTTCAGGCATTATTATTATTGTTTAACAATATCCTTTCTAATATTTTTTATCTTCTTTTTCTGTGTTCTCATAATGCATATATTGGTCCATTTGATGGCATTTTGTAAGTTTCTTATACTTCTTCACTATTTATTTTTAATGATTTTACTAATTTATTTCCAACAATCTGTCTTTGAGCTTGTTGATCCTTACTTCTGCTAAACCTAGTCTGCTGTAGAACCACTCTAATAAAGTTTTAATTTCAGTTATTGTTTTCTTCAGTTTCATAATTTTTATTTACTTTTCTTTAATAGTTTCTCTTTCTTCATCGAAATTCTCAATTCATTTATGCCTTGTTCTCTTGATTTCAATGAGCATCATCTGTCACCATCATCTGTACCTTTCTACTCTTGACCCTCTCCTCTTTGTGACAACTATGCATGCTTCTAAGTCAAACATTGCCCTTCTGCATTAGATTCCACTTCCCCTGGCCCGCTTGAGAATGCTATTTTTGCAATTCAGTTTTCTTATCTCTCTCATCACCAACTTCTGCATCTTTGATCAATCATTACAATGAGCGGACAAACATATTATTTTTCTCATATAGAAAAAAATCCTAATGACTTTACTTTTCTTACCAGCTACCACTACATGATTTTCCTCCATTTGCAGTGAAACTCAAAAGCATTGTTTGTATTTTTGTCTTCAATTCATTTTCTCTCCATTCTCTCGTACTCTATGGCGGTGTTCCTACCCTTGTTCGTTGTACTGCAGCTATTCTTTTTAAGGTCACCATATTGCTAAATTTAATAATTTTATCATATGAAAGAGTTCATTGCACCCTCCTATATAGATGTTCTTCACTTGGCTTTCAAGATACACATTTTCTTGATTTTTTTTCTATATTTAGAGTCTTCTGAATCTTTCTTGTTGGTTTATTCTGTTCATCCTGTATTATTAATGTTGAAAAATTACAAGATCTCTTTCTTGTATATATTTACTTCATTGAGGAGCTTGTTAGTCTTATGGCTATAAATATCACCAATATTTCAACAACTTACAGACTTCTAGCACCAAACCAGACCTTGCCTCCAAATTTCATGCTCAACTGTCTGTCTACTTAGTATCTTCACCAGAAATTGTACATGATATACAATCAGTATCCTTCTCTTGTAGCCTTTCTCATTTCTGTTTTTAAAAAGAAAATTGATAAGGCAAAATCCTCACTATGGTCTGCAGGGTCTACGGAGTCAATCTCAAAAGTCTAACCTATTATCTTTATGAATTTATCTCCTACTACTTTTCCCCTGTTTCTCCATAGTCTAGCCACTAGTCTGGCTACCTTACTGTTTTTTCACTACATCAGGCACAGTATTATGCAATCTGTACCTACTATGCTTTTGCCCAGAGATCTCCTCTCAAATAGCCATATACCTAAATCATTCAAAGATCTCTAGTCTTTGTTCTATTGTTATTGTGATTGCAGCAGCTCTTCATTTTTTTGAAACTGAAACTTGCTCCCTCAAATGCTGGCAATCCTACTCTTTATACTGCTTTATTTTTCCTATAGTCCTTTAACACCTTCTAGGATGCTACAGAATTAACTTATGTTCCTTACTTTCTCCTGTGTTAGAGAGCTACTATTAGCAAGAGTGTTTGTTTTGGGTATCGATGTATCCAAACAATTAGAACAGGATGTGGCACAGAATAAATGTGTAGCAAATATCTATTGAATGAATGAGTGAATAAATTGACATCTGTTTGATGAACTCCTCCTTAGAACCATAAATCAAAATGCTCACTGTAACCTCAAAAAGAAATAAATCTTTTTTGTTCCTACTGATCTTTCAACTCTTCATCAAGACCCAGAAGTATTTTTTTTTTTGTATCTTTTTCTTACTATAGTTGTCAGAAAAAAAACAAAGCCAAAATGTTCCATCTTGGTTTCACCTTCTTGCTTGCTGTGGTTCATTTACTACAACAAACCAAAGTATTGCAAAATTTTCCAAATTCCCATTTATTTAAATGCTACGCTTAAAAAAGAAATCAGTATACTCTAGGTCCCGCACATTTTGTCACAAAGTTAGTAAATATCAAATACAACTTTAGTAATAATAAATTTGAAAATATTTGTGCTAGAATGTGCAACATATATAACTTGTCTAAATCTAAAATACATAGTTGATTTATTTCAGTTTTAACACTGAATGAGTACCTAAAATTTATAACTGGTCAAGCTTTTGTAAAATGAATTTAGGCTAGTTACAAGCAATAATAGAGAAAACAAGCAAACAGAGAAGAAATATGTGAAGGGAGTACTGATGGGCAGGAGAAAGAAAGAAATGAAGAAAGAAAGAATTTATTTAGCTACATAACTAGAAACTGAGTAAAGAAAATATTTCCTGAAAATTAAAGAAAGAATATTTTTTAAAAAATTGTAATTGAAATATAGTAGAATTTACTCTTCTAGTGTGCACTTTTTACATATGCACTGATTCTTGTAACCACCACCACAGATAGTAGATCCTTAACTTTTTTGTAAATAGATGGAAAAAATCTTCTACAATTAAAAAGTGCATAAAATAGGAGCTAGAAAAACAATATTGTGTGTTAGAATTGCTCAAGTGCAAGCACAAATGATGTCTGTGTCTCTGAGTAATCTAAAACGACACTGGAATTCTTAGGAACATTATAAACATATTTTAAAATTCTAAATATTTCAATATTACTTTAAAATGAGTAACTTTAATACTTTTAAGGTGAGTAAAATGTTTCTTACTTTTGATATACTTCTTGAGAGTCTTGAAATGTGATCTAAGCCTACTGGAAATGAGCTTAAGAAAAATTTTAAAAATTTTATATGACTTAAGAAAAGAATGAACATTGTCTCTCTCTTTTTTTTTTTTTTTTTTTTGTGGGTGTCTCACTCTGTCACCCAGGCTTGAGGTCAATGGCATGCTTCTGGCCACCGCAGCCTTGACCTGCTGGGCTCAGGCAATCCTTCTGCCCCAGCCTTCCAAGTAGTTGGAACTACAGAAATGTGCCACCACACTGACTAACTTTTTCATTTATTGTAGAGATGAGATCTCACCAAGTTGCCCAGGCTGGTCTTGAACCCATGGGCTCAGGCAATTCTCTCACTTTGGTCTCCCAAAGTACTGGGATTTTATATAGGTATGAGCCACCACGTCTTGCCACCTTCATTTTTTATTTATCCAGAGCTCTTTTATTTCTTGCCTGTGAAAATGCTTAGTGTTAGCTGGGCTCGGTGGCTCAGCCTGTAATCCCGCGCCTTGGGAAGCTGAGGTGAGTGGATTGCCTGAGCTCACGGGTTTGAGAAACGCCTGAACAACTTGGTGAGACCTCATCTCTACAATAAATAAATAAATAAATAAATAAATAAATAAATAAATAGCCGGGTGTGGTAGCACGCGCCGGTAGTTCCAACTACTTGGAAGGCTGAGGCAGAAGGATCGCCGGAGCCCAGCAGGTGGAGGCTGCGGTGGCCAGGAGAGGCCACTGCACTCCAGTCCAGGCGACAGAGTGAGATTCCAACTCAAAAAAAAAAAAAATGCTTAGTGTTTAAGTCTTCATGCAAGACTTCAATGTCACTTCCATTCTGGAATTTTTTTTAATCTTTCCCTCCACCCACCCAAGCTTGACTTCTCTTCTGAAATCAATCCACTATTTCCCATTATTTCCATAATATTTTCACATACATGTTCTATTTGTACTTTATGTTAAAAAAGATCTGAAACTCATAATACTTCACTCAAACAGGCTCAAAATCTGAGAACTTTAAATGTCTTTTTATTCTTTCTTGCCTTTTATATCCAAGCAGTTGTTATGTTCTACAGGATTTATCTCTACTGCGATTTTTAGCTTCTATCTCATCTTTTTCATTTTTCAAGTTTACCACACTGGCTGAGATTTATGTAGTGTCTTACTTATATTAACTTCTTCTTCTCCTGGCCTTATACCTTTAATTCAATCAACATTTTGTTGTCATATGAATCTTTCCAAGCCATTCTTTAAATCTTAACGTATACTTTAATTTTTTTTTCTTCCTACTGAATAAATTCTAAACTCCTTATCAGGTTTATCTGCTCTCTAAGTGCTCACCCGATATGTCTCTGGAATCTAGTAAGGCAATATTAGAGATTTCTTTTTATTCTGCATTCGAGCATATTAAAGGTATGCTCAGAATTCTTTAGAGTATAACAAAATTCAACTCTTTTCAGTTTTACATTTAATAGTATGGAAAGCTCTCAATCTAAATCTTCCCCTTTATGATTTTCTGAAGTAACTTCTTTCTTATATTTTTCAGACTGTCAACATTCTTGATGGATTTCTTTACACTTCTGTTTTGTCATTTCCTAAATACAAATATGGTGGTGACAGATTTAAAGTCAGTATTAAAGTAGAAAAAGAGAAGCTTAAGTACGAAATGAATTTTTGAAAGTATTAAGCATGATTAGGATGATTATTTGGCAAAGATCTATGAGAACTCTAAAAAGGGGGTGGCTAAACTAGATAACCTTTAAATTTCCTTTTCTCTCTAACATTTAGTGGCTCTAAAATTAAATTTTTTAAGTCTTTTAGCTGATACTTATTCTCTTCAAATGATCTGAACTCAATACTGAATATTTAACAGTTATTTACTAGAAGATATCATTTATCTTTGCATTCATTTTCCTATACCCCCCCCCAATTTTTCTTTCTATTAGCCTTATTCCTTGGCTCTTCTTCCAAAGGTTTGACCTTCCATAATCTAGTGCCTACTCTGTGAGCTAACTCTAAAACTAACTTCATTTTAAATAAAAATGTATTTGAAATAAAGGAATGTAAGATTTTCCTCCAATCAAATTGAGTATATTGTGGAACACACTATTTTTCAAAGAATTTTAAGAACTGTTCTTCATCATTTAAAAGCAAGTAGAAAAGTGAAAGTGGCATAAAACCTTTTGTACATACCATATTAAATCATATTTCTGCCTGAGATTTATAAGACTGCAGGAATAAATGCAGAAACCTAAATTTGCAGGTGGCAAGGCTCTGCCTCAGCCTTACCTGACTTTCCATAAACATATATACTGAAAAACTCACAAAAAGTTGACATGTAAGACTAATCTAGAAAGAATTTCTGCCAGATTAATGAAACTGAATTGAAGGAAACAATTGGTTGTCCATATCTTGGCTTCTTTGGGTCAGATTAAGTGCCTGCCTCTTTCTCTAGATCTTGTCTCTGGACTCTAGCTTAGAAGCACAATTTATGAAAAGCATCATATGACTGAGTTTTTCAAAACAACTGAGAAATATGATTCCCACTCATCCATCTTTAGTAACAACCTCCGTCAACAATCATTCAAAAAATTGCAATTCTTAGAAACCAACTCAGCAAGATATGGAGGATGCTGATCATTAGATATTATATTCCACAGGTGTGTTTTCTAGAAATAAAATGTTTTATGCCAGGAAAGTCATCTGGAGATCCCTGAGAGTAGTGCAATAGTTTTTCACATACTTGATTATTCAGGCAGTAAAACAAATAGTCTGTGGAAAAGGAGACTCCAAGACAGACCTATAGAAATAATTAAATGAAATCTTACTAGAGTTTAAACACAGGATTTAAAACTGTACATATCAGCCTGCTAATTTGTTTTAGATGTGACGAAAGGACTTGATCACGTAGACAGAGAAGAACTAAAGGCTATCCAAACAGAGAGACTATGGGATAAATCTAGATCTTGATCTCTTCCACTTCATGGAGGACTACCATGGAACAGCATGGTGGGATTGAACTTAGACAAATCTGGATGCAAATGTCAGTTTTTCTACTTACATCAATTCTTCCAAACTGCTTTAGTCCTTTGGTTTTTAGAGGTTACTATAAAGTGATTTAAACTGCATTTTTTTTCTTTTTAAAACATGACATTTTCAGGATTTCCTGAATCTGTGTCTTGATGTCAGTCACTATTTTTGAGAATTTCTCAGTCACCATTTCATCAGATATTAAGATATTAAGTTTGCCCCATCCACTCTTTCCTCTCCTTTGGAAAATCAAATCACCTGGGTGTTAGAAACTTTCACCTTATCCCTTATGTAATTTACTTTCTTTTCCTTGCTTTTGCTTTTTCACATTTCAGTCTAAATGCGTTCTCTTGTTCAGCTGTGCAGACCATTCACTGAGTTTTTAATTTCAGTTACTGCCACTCAATTCTAGGCTTTCTTCTACATTCCTTTAAAATATACTTAATTTCTATCAAAATTTCCAAAACATATTTTTCCTTCAGGATATTTTAATTTAGTTACTTTGTATTCTGTTAGCCTGTGTCAAGTGAATCTAACACATGGAGATCCTATGAATCTCTTTTGTTTGTTATCACTCTCCCCATGTAATTCTTTCTCTCCCTCATTTTAAATTTTGTGATACTTATTATATTTTTAACTTTGTGAAATAATTCATTTTTAGGATGTTGTCTTCAAACAAAAGTTTTCTGTTCACTTCTCTTATATGTCTGAGTCACCAGCAGTCTGGGAACATCTTAATTCAATTTCAGGTACTAATATACATTGGCATTGGGATACAGTCCTTGCAAAGAGCAGTTAACTTTTAGTTTAGGAGTATTTCAAGGATACAGCTTAAATGTTTTCCCACCTTCTGCCCCTCACATAAGAAGGCTGTAAATTGACGTGGTGAGAATCTCTTAGAATAATCTAACACTACAAATTTTAGTAAGAGCCAGATACTAAGCCATAATCTCTGGATTTTTATCTTCTCCTATGATAATAATTTCTTTCTTTCTTTCTTTCTTTTTTTTTTTTTTGAGTTGTAGTCTCACTCTGTCACTCAGACTGGAGTGCAGTGGCGGCGCCTGGTCACTGCAGCCTCGACCTGCTGGACTCTGGTGATCCTTCCGCCTCAGCCTTCCAAGTAGCTGGAACTACAGGCGCGAGCTACCACGCCCAGCTAATTTTTGATTTATTGTAGAGATGAGGTCTCGCAAGTTGTCCAGGCGGGTCTCGAACCCACCAACTCAGGCAATCCACTCACCTCGGCCTCCCAAAGTGCTGGAATTACAGGCTGAGCCACCGAGCCAGGCCAATCATTTATTTCTTAGCTGTTTTTTGCCTTCAAGCAGATTTTTTTCCTTCAGTTTTCTAATTATTTTTCAGAAGGAGTGTTGGTCTAAATGGTTAAATCTGAAATGATAAATATGTATTGATTTTTAAGTTAAAAAGAAAATATATAAAAAACACAGTTTTAAAAAGATTTAATATTTTGGTCATACTATAAGGAACCAATCAGCCTGGTTAGTTGTCCAGACTCATTAAATTATGAATACTCTACTAATTACACCATTTTTGTTTCAATCTACTATGTAAGTGTTCAACACAGACACCTAGCACTGTAAATATGCACAGATTATCAGTACTTTTCTACTTCCTTTCTTGATCATCTGTTAGATTAGTGAATTAATACACTGTTTTAAAAAATGTTACTGTCAGCCAGGCTCGGAGGCTCAGCCTGTAATCCCGCGCTTTGGGAGGCCGAGGCGAGTGGATTGCCTGAGCCCGCGGGTTTGCGACCCGCCTGGGCAACTTGGCGAGACCTCATCTCTACAATAAAAATCAAAAAATCAGCCGGGGCGTGGTAGCGTGCGCCTGTAGTTCCAGCCACTTGGAAGGCTGAGGCGGAAGGATCGCCGGAGCCCAGCAGGTCGAGGCTGAGGTGGCCGGGAGCGGCCAGTGCACTCCAGTCTGGGTGACAGAGTGAGATTCCAACTCAAAAAAAAAAAAAAGTTACTGTCTGTGTTTCAATTTTATTTGTAATTCCATTAGCAAACTTTTTAATGCAATGCCTCCTCTATATGGTAAATTTAGAAATTATTTATAGAGGGTATTATAAAAGACAGAAATGAAGTAGTGATAATATTCTATCAAAAAGCATCAGTTAGACTAGATTTAGATGTTTTCTTTATGGATATTTCAGTTCAATTTATTAACAACTAATAAATTGTTAGCTGCCATTTATTGCACATTTTACTTTTTTTTTTTGTCAGAGTCTTACTCTATTGCCCAGACTGGCATGCAGTGGCACACTCACAGCCACCTCAGCGTTAACCTGCGGGGCTCAGGCAATCCTTCCTTCTCAGCCTTCCAAGTAGCTGGAACTACAGGCACGTGCTAACATGCCCAACTTATTGATTTATTGTAGAGACAAGGACTCACCAAGTTGTCCAGGCTAGTCTCAAACCCCTGAACTCAGACAATCCTCTTGCCTTGGCCTCTTAAAGTGCTGGGATTACAGCCTTGAGTCACTGCACCCAGCGTTTTTTGGTTTTTTTTTCTTTTCTTTTTTTTTTGAGTTGGAGTCTCACTCTGTCGCCCAGACTGGAGTGCAGTGGCCGCTCCCGGCCACCGCAGCCTCGACCTGCTGGGCTCCGGCGATCCTTCCGCCTCAGCCTTCCAAGTAGCTGGAACTACA
>CAUYQG010112469.1:0-20309 GCA_963574415.1 Tarsius wallacei | reverse complement strand
TCAAAACAACAAAAAAAGGATAACTGGAATTTTAAAAGTGTTGCAACTGAAACAACTTTTATAAATAAAAGGAAGGTGGTAATGGTTTGAGAAAAACTGGTGATTCATTCAGTCTAGTGAATGTGAAGACCAATGATGCGCAATGATACATTGGAAAATTCTCAAAACAAAATTTTTTATGAAATGTTGACTGTGGGGAAAAGCAGAATTTCTAAATGAATATTTACATAGTATGTTATCTTAAATATGTATGATTAGTGTTATGTAATGGGCGTTACAGATAATTTTTAAAAATTCTATGTATTACCAAAAGTTTGTGTATTCAAGTGTGCCAGAAAATGGCTGTCATTATTAGGCAATGGGGGTTGCCTTATATATCCCCAGGGTATAAAGTGTTCCAAGACCCCACTCCCCATATATAACTCTGTATACGCTGTGCTTTCTGATCTGATAGCAGTGGGCTACTAAGTGACAAACGGGCTGGGAGTATATATGCATGGTTATGCTGGACAGAGCCAAATGGCAGGAGGTTTTATCGCACTACTCAGGTTGGTGTGCAATTTAAAACTTATTGTTTATTTCTAGAATTTTCCATTTCATATTTTCAGATCGTGGTTGTCCACAGGTAACGGAAACTGTGGAAGGTAAGTCTGAGGATAAGGAGGGATGACTATTCATACGATAGACAGCAGCTAGTCATGAAGGGGGGGTAACTGAAGTTTATTTTCTGGGAGATGTGTGGTGAGATTCTCACAGGTAGATCTATAACACAATATGGAGGATTAGTACGTTGGAGGCCGGTGGTACCTTGAAGACAAGGCTGGCTGGAGAGTGGCCCCATTAGCCTCATTCCCCTTTTTGACAGGATTAGCAGACTGATTCATTAAGAAGTGCCTTTGACATTGTGCGCTTAGGCTTTACCAGACATGTTGGACAACAGTGTCATGTCCTGTGGTCAGAATGGAGAAATGTGGACTAGATGAGAATCCAGTTAGAAGTGGATTCATTGTAGTTAAACAACTGTACCTGAAGAATGATGAACAGTAAATCATCATCAAGCCTTCAGTGTCCTGCTGAATGTATATTGTCCTGACCTCATTTACTAATAACTTGGATGCAGTTAAGTTTATTGAATTTGTTGATGACGCAGAGTTCAGAGGGATAGCTAATATTTTTTCTTTTGTTTTTTAGTTTCTATTTATGCATTTTTTAGCTAATATGTTTTGAAAGATTCAAAACTATTGAAACTTAGAAGTCAGAAGCCAATGCAATAAAAAGGATCAACTTTTGTTTTTGATATTGGAATTTGATTGTAACAATTGTATTCTCTGTTTAAGGCGAATAGACTACTGCTAGATCTTGGAAATCTTTTGGGTACATAAAGATGTGTACATTTTGACATATACAGTTATCAACTGCTTGGGGGGTTTATATCTGCAGAAACTTTTCCATATTGCTATTGTATTGTTTTTCCTTACAAAGTATCCGTAGAACATTGGTAGGACTCTGATAGATATCATTGTTTCATCTTCTGTGTTAGGTTACTTTTAACTGTAGCTCTGCTTGTGCCTTTTCCTTTGCAGTTATCACCTGGACCCTCAGTTGACTGTTCTATCCAAACAGCAATTGTTCCATCCTTTTTTTTGCTGAAGCTCGGCCCTCTTAATTCCTAGCATATTACTTTACCCAGCTATTTTGAAGTACCCTTAACTTCTTGGTCAACACCACACATTTTTCTCATGTCTTCCACATTCTCCGCTTTTCCATGCTACCTTATAAATTGTCTCCTTCTACTTGTTCAGTACTAATCTTTCCCTCAAGACTTGGTGGCATGTCTCCTTTGTCTTTTTTTTTTTTTGATTCAGAGTCTCACTCAGTTACCCAGGCTGGAGTGCAGTGGCATGCTCATGGCTCGCCACAGCCTTGACCTTCTGGGCTCAGGCTGCTGTCCTTCTGCCTCAGCCTCTTGAATAACTGGGACTACAAGTGTGCGCCACCACACCTGGTTAATTTTTTTATTTTTTTTTAAAGACAAGGTCTTACTGTGTTGCTTAGGCTGATCTTGAACTCCTGGGCTCAGGCAATCCTCTAGCCTCAGCCTCCTAAGGTGCTGGGATTACTTCTTAACTTATTGTGCGATGTCTTACCTGACACCCCTACCCAATTATACTGAAGTTGTTAGTCTTAAGAGCAGCATTAGGGACCTCCCATTGTCAAATGAAATTCTTTTCTGATAACATTTGTTCTCTTTTCTGGTATTGCTCATTTCCTCTGCTTCTCTTTTGGTTTTTATATTAGTCTCTCCTTGGTCTCTCAAATCACTTGTGTTTTTTCACTGACTTCCCTCCCCTCCCCCCAATGTAATTATTTCTCAGGATTTAATCTTCAGCCCTTTTCTATCTTTGTACTTTTTTTCTGGGACAGTTTTAACTCCCATGATTTCACTATTTTTATCTCAGCTCCGATCTGAGCTCTAGACCAAAACACAGTTCTCAACCATATCACTTTCCTGCTCAGATACCTTTGATGGTTCAAATTATTTGAGATCTTTCCAGCTGGGTCTTCTCCCTAATAGCCAACTAGTGTGTTTTTCTTTTTTTTTTTCCCTCTCTCTCTCTTTCTCTCTCTCCTCTCACACACAAACATGCATGCATGCGCGCGCACACACACCCACACCCACACCCTACCTGCCTGGTTACGTGTTGGTTCACTAGCCTGCCAGAGGTGGTGGTCTCCCTAATGACTATCTCCTAATTAGATCTGGTGAGAGGAGCCGGGCTCGGTGGCTCAGCCTGTAATCCCGCGCCTTGGGAGGCTGAGGTGAGTGGATTGCCTGAGCCCGCGGGTTCGAGACCCGCCTGGGCAACTTGGCGAGACCTCATCTCTACAATAAATCAAAAACTAGCCAGGTGTGGTAGCGCGCGCCTGTAGTTCCAGCTCCTTGGAAGGCTGAAGCGGAAGGATCGCCGGAGCCCAGCAGGTCGAGGCTGCAGTGGTCGGGAGTGGCCACTGCACTTCAGTCTGGGCGACAGAGTGAGGCTGCAACTAAAAAAAAAAAAAAAGAAAAAAAAAACACATCGAGATCTGGTGAGAGGAAAGACACGAGGATAGTGGTATATAGCCAGCCTACAGGAAATCCAAACCTTAAGCTGAAATAGAATCGTACTACTTTTCTCAGTGGAAACTTTTTTATACTTTGAGAGAGAAAAAAAATTGGAATTGTAAAGCAGTTGTGGCTCAAAGTGTCTAGAACAGTCATTATTAAAATAATTGTGTTGACACCCATATGCAAGGCACGATAACGAATACAAAGGTGTAGAAAACAATGTCTGTGTTCTTTGGTAATTTACCATATACTAAGGGTGATTAAATGACCTTAATGATTTTTTATATAAGGCAAACATTTTAGTTGTGTTACCAACTGCTATATGGTCCCTTGCAGACTAAGGAAATCATTTCTCGTGGATTGATCAAGGAACATTTTATGGAGAAAGCATTGGAGCTGAATTTTGAGTAATGGATAGACTTTTTGCAGGTGGCAATTAGGAGAACATTTGGAGATCATCTTGCTTGTACTGCAAGCAGGATTGCATGTTTTGTTGCCTTCTGAATGAACAGTGTTCCTTGGGATTGTTGCAGCATGGAAACCCAGATACAGGGAGCAGTGGTAGATAAGAGTAAAAGGAAAGTCAGGGTCAGATCATGAAGGGCCTTCCACGCTCAGCAAGGGGATTTGAAACAGCATTCCGTAGATAATGGGAAATATTTGAAAAATACGTGAGCAGAGATCCTGTCAAGCCCTCAGTCTATTTTTGGCTCTTATGCATAAAAATTTTTTTTTTTTTTTTTTAGTTGGGAGTACTCTGTCGCCCAGACTGGATGCAGCCTCGACCAGCTGGGCTCCGGCTATCCTCCGCCTCAGCCTTCCAAGTAGCTGGAACTACAGGCACGCGCTACCACACCTGGCTAATTTTTGATTCATTATAGAGATGAGGTCTTGCCAAGTTGCCCAGGCTGGTCTCGAACCCGCGGGCTTAGGCAATCCACTCACCTCAGCCTCCCAAAGCGCAGGATTACAGGCTGAGCACCGAGCCCGCCTGCATAAAATTATTACATCTATTGTTTGTGTATTCAAAATACCCACTTGTGAGATGGCCATGGATGTGGGGCATTTGTGCTAATGATATCATGTTCATTGAAACTGTAACAAGAGTCAAAAAGTCTATGGGAAACAAATGTATTCATTGAACAAGAATTTAGTATTTTCTTTTTTTTTTTGAGTTGGGAGTCTTACTCTGTCGCCCAGACTGGAGTGACCTGCTTGGGTTCTGGCGATCCTTCTGCCTCAGCCTTCCAAGTAGCCGGAACTACAGGCACGCTCTACCACACCCGGCTGATTTTTTGATTTATTGTAGAGGTGAGGTCTCGCCAGGTTGCCCGGGCGGGTCTCGAACCTGCAGGCTCAGGCAATCCACTCACCTCAGCCTCCCAAGGCACGGGATTACAGGCTGAGCCACCGAGCCCGTCTAGGAATTTAGTATTTTCTAATTCCAACTGGATAATGGTGAACTAGGCAGACTTCTGCCTTGTATAACTTAAATTTTTGTAGGGAAGAGAGGCAACAAACATATGAGTAAATATATATGTGAGTCAACTGTTTGTATGAGAAGAACAATCAGGGTAACATGGATAGGTAGTGATAGGTGTTATTTTGTATGGGATGGTCAGGGTGGCCTCTGAGGAGATGGCATTGGCGGCAAGACCTGTGTGAATGAGGGAGCAAGTCCTGCAGGTATTTAGAAGAAGGTTCCTCATAGAGGAAACAGCCAGAGCAAAAGGGCCAAGTCAGGAGCATGCTTGGCGAGGAATGCAGATGTGATGTAAAGATTTGAATGTTGTCAGTGAACGTGGTTAAGATACATACCTGGGTAATTCTTTTTAATATGTCTTGTTAAACAAAAATGAGAGCCTCATTAAGAACCCTACGAGTCAAGCGAGACTCCATCTCTACAAAAAAAAAAAAATTAGCTGGGTGTGGTGGCCTCCACCTGCGGTTCTAGCTACTGGGGAGGCTAAGGTGGGAGGATCACTTGAGCCCAGGAGTTCAAAATTACAGTGAGCTGTGATTGTGTCCCTGTACTCCAGCCTGAGTAACAGTGATACTCTGTCTCTGTAAAATTAATTACTTAAAATTTTTTTTAAAAAAGAAATCGCCCTTTTTAAAAGGACATCTGAAAGAACATCCAAAAGGGCCATGAGCCTTAGGGTAACCTTCCCTCACTCTAGTGTCCTGTTGCATCTGACATTCACAGCCAAGGGAGAAAATGAATCCGGTGCCTGTGTTGGCCACGGGTAGGAATGGGAGTGGAGCAGTGGACTAAATCAGCAACCGTAATGCTGCTTAGTGTGTGTAAATGGGATCTTGCGTGTTCTGTGAAAGTAAGGGATTGAGCAATTGCCATGTTCCAGAGGTGGTGTATGTTCATTAAAGCGACTAAAAGGAAAGGGCCGTTAAAATAAACGTTGAGAGATAGGTCATTTTTCAGTGGATTAGAAGGGGGGAGTTTTAGTCTATTGGAAGGTAGCAGGAGGATACGAGGCATCTGTCTAGTGAAAGGAGTTTTTCTCTTTCTTTTTTTTTTTTTTTTTTTTTTTTGAGTTAGAGTCTCACTCTGTTGCCCAGGCTGGAGTGCAATGGCACACTTACGGCCACCCCAGCATCAACCTGCTGGGCTCTGACAATCCTTCTGCCTCCACCTTCCAAGTAACCGAACTACAGGCGTGTGCTACCACGCTCGACTAATTTTTTGATTTATTGTGGAGAGGAGGTCTCGCCAAGGTGTCCCGGCTGGTCTCGAACCCGCGGGCTCAGGCAGTCCACTCACCTCGGCCTCCCAAAGTGCTGGGGTGACGGGCTGAGCCACCGAGCCTGGCCGAGGAGTTTTTCTTAATAAACTTTTTGCTCAGGATCCTGGTGAACCCTGTCATATCACTAAAATCCATGTGGCTCCTGCCTTGGTACAGTGGGTGGAGGAAATAGGTGCCTGATGTGCTCTGTAGACAAAGCAGGTATGACTCAGCTGAAAACAGGCAAATCCAAAGGAGCACATACAAGTAATGTCAAGGGTAATTTATCTGTGTAATGGGTTGGTTCATTCTGTAAAGTCTGAACATCCAATCTATGCTGGAGACTGTCCTAAGTGTCAATGATGCAGTAGTGAATGTGACAAGGTCCTTAGCCTTTGCGGCTTGTGTTATGATGGACAAATGGTGACGCTAGAGGAGCAAATGGTACACTTGCATGGTTTTTGCCAGTATGAGGGCAGAGATGAGAACTGTATAATTGAGAATGTTCTGAAGGTGAGAACACTACTTTACTCATTTACTGACAACAAAATAATTCCTTCTCTCCATACTGCTTTGGCCACGTTCTGTTGAATTTTCTTTCCCTGTCACATGTTGACATTTCAGCCAGCTTTCCAGTCTTTTTTTTAAAAAAGTACTGCTTAGTCTAAATTAAAATTTCAGTCTCATAGCCAATCAAAGCATCTCCTTTACCAACTCAAGAACTTGGCTCCAGATGTGCAGAGAGGAGAGGGAAGGGTGTTTTTCTTAGGTCTGTTTGGGAAGGCCTCTCTCAGGTGATACTGGAGCTGAGAGAGTGATCTGCATGCCGTGGCAAAGGTCTTGAGGGGCAGTAATGAGCCTGGCGTATTTGAGGAACACCTTTAAAAGGTATTGTGGCTGAAACACAGTGAGAATTGCCAGTATTCAAATAAATACAATGGGCTCTCCATATCCGTGGGTTCTGTGTCCATGAATCAACCAACTGAGGATCGAAAATATTTGGAAAAAAGAATTATGTCTGTACTGAACATGTGCGGCCCTTTTTTTCTCCTCTTAAACAATCCAGTGTAACGACTGTTTACACAGCTTTTACATTGTATTAGGTGTTATAAGTAATCTAGGAATGATTTAAAGTATATGGGAGGATGTGCATAGATTATATACAAATATTATGGCATTTTATGACAGGGTATTGAGCATTCGTGGATTTTGGTATCCGCATGGAGAGGCAGGATCCTGGAACAAATCCCCCACAGATTCTGAGGGACAGCTATACTATAGTTTTGTGGTTCTTCTGGTTAATAGGGATTGGCAAATGTGGTTTTAAAATCCCATGACTGAGAGCACTAGTGGCTCATAAACAATACAGGAGCCCACATATCAAATAGCTGACCTCATAATTTGCGTGAAAGATCTGAGATAGGCCAGTTGGGTTCCTTTTGTAATGATTGTGGAGTGCCATCATTGAATATACAGTCGTTCACTGCGTAATGATGTGTTGGTCAGCAGCGGGCCGCATGTAGGATGGTAGTTCTGTAGGATTGTAATGGAGCTGACAAATTCCTGGTGACATCCGCCATGGCCCTAGTCATGTGGTAGCATAACACATCACTCATGTTCGTGGCGATGCCAGTGTAAATAAACCCAGCCTACAGAGTCCGGCACATATAATTATGTAGTGTGTAAACTTTTTGATGCTAGATCGGTTTGGGAAGGTCTCTCTCAGGTGACGTTGGAGCTGAAGCCTGCGTGCTCTGCATTCTGTGGCGAAGGTCTTCAGGTGCAGTGGGGCTCGGCTTCTGGTGAGGTTCTCAGCGTGCTTCCCGTCATGGCAGAAGGTGAAGGGGACAGTGTGTGTGGAGAGACCTGGAGACAGAGGACGCATGAGAGTGGCAGGGAGCGCTCTGCTCTTTTTAACAAATAGCTCTGGGGGAACTAGTAGAATGAGAATCTCCCCCTAAAATCCCCCATGGAGGGCATTGATCTATTCAAGAGGGGTCTACCTCCATGACCCAAACACCTCTTATTAGACCTCACTCCCAACATTGGGGATCAGATGTCAACGTGGGATTTGGGAGACAAACATGCAAACTGTAGCAGTGAATTTACTTTGCTATACTTTTTATAGTTATTTTAGTGTGTACTCTTTCTACTTATGTATTTTTTTTTTTTGAGTTGGAGTCTCACTCTGTCACCCGGACTGGACTGCAGGGGCACGCTCCCAACCACCGCAGCCTCGACCTGCTGGGCTCCGGCAATCCTTCTGCCTCAGCCTTCCAAGTAGCCAGAACTATAGGCGCGCGCTACCATGCCCGGCTAATTTTTTATTTATTGTGGAGATGAGGTCTTGCCAAATTGCCCGAGTGGGTCTTGAACCTGCGGGCTCAGGCAATCCACTTGCCTCGGTCTCCCAAAGTGCTGGGATTACAGGCTGAGCCACCGAGCCGGCCACTTATTAAAAATAAGTTAACTGTAAGATAGCTAAGGCAGGTCTGTCAGGAGATATTCAAAAGAAGGCATTGGCATCACAGGAGATGACAGCTCCATGCATGTTACTGCCCCTGAAGACCTTCCAGGGGACGAAGTGTGGACGTGGAAGACAGTGATATTGATGATCCTGACTCTGTGTAGGCCTACTATAATGTGTGTTTGTGTCTTAGTTTTTAATAAAAACGTTTAAAAGTAAAAAAAAAATTCTTTTGCGGGGAAGGGGTAGGCTTAGTGGCTCATGCCTGTGATCCTAGCACTTTGGGAGGCTGATGTGGAAGATTGCTTGAGGCCAGGAGTTTGAGAACAGCCTGAGCAACATAACAAGACCCTGTTTCTAAAAAAGTGAAAAACACTTAGCTGCGTGCGTTGGCACATCTATAGTTGCAGCTGCTCGGGAGGCTGAGGCAGGAGACTTCGAGCCCAAGAGTTGGAAACTTCCCCACTGGACCCCAACCTGTGCAACAGAGAGAGGCCTGGATTCTCGAAAAAGAAAATATTTTTGTACAGTCGTACAATGTGTTTGTGTTTTAAGCTAAGAGTTATTAGAAAATAAGAGTCAAGAGATTTTTTAAAAGGTTATAAAGTAGAAAGTTATAATAAGCTTAAGTAAGTTTACTGTTGCAGAATTTTTAAAAATTTAGTATAGCCTAAGCATTTATTATAAAGTCTATAGTAGTGTACAGCAATATCCTGGGCCTTCACATTCACCCACTACTCGCTCACTGACTCACCTAGAGCAACTTCCAGTCTTGCAAGCTCATTCATGATAAGTGCACTAGACAGCTATGCTATTTTTATCTTTCATGCCATGTTTTTACTGTATGTTTTCTATGTTTAGATACACAGATATTTACCATTGTATTACAGTTGCCTACAGTATTCAGTACAGTCACATGCTGAACAGATTTGTAGCCTAGAATAATAGACCATACCCTACAACCCAGGTGTGTAGGCTATACCATCTAGGTTGGTGTATATACACACTGATGGTCACACGATGATGAAATTGTGTAATGATATTTCCAGAATATCATTAAGTGATATATGACTATAGCCCATAATCAATATATTGGGAACTTTGAGGAAGGAACAATACAAATCTTTTTTTTTTTTTTTTTTGAGTTGGAGTCTCACTGTGTAGCCCAGGCTGGAGTGCAGTGGCATGCTCACGGCCACCGCAGCCTTGACCTGCTGAGTTTAGACGATCCTTCTGCCTCAGCCTTACAAATAGCTGGAACTACAGGCAAGTGCTATCATGCCTGGCTAATTTTTTGATTTATTGTAGAGATGAGATCTCACCAAGTTGTCCAGCCTGATCCCGAACCCATGGACTCAGGCAATCCTCTCACCTCAGCCTCGCAAAGTGCTAGGATTCTAGCCGTGAGCCACTATGACCAGCCTTACAAATCTTACAACAGCTGAACTTGTGTGGTGTTCAAAATGTTATGGGCATGAAAGAGTAAGGTGTTTTTAAAAAATACCTGCCATTAATTGTGTGGATGCTATTATTTCTTGCCTTTCCTTCAGCTTGTCTTTTCACCCTAACTTTTCTTGCACATCATGAAGAAGATGTAGCAAGAAGATATAGAGCATTAATGACTATGTTCTCTGTTTTCTTTTATTATTTTACATTATTTATTAATTCATTAATTTTAGTCTTAGTTTTTTGAGTCGGAATCTCACTCTGTTGTCCAGGTTGGAGTACAATGGCATGCTCACGGCCACCTCAAACTAGACCTTCTGGGCTCAGGTGATCCTTCCACCTCAGCCTTCCAACTAGCTGGAACTGCAGACATGCACCACCACACCTGGCTAATTTTTTGTTTCATTGTAGAGACGAGGTCTCGCCAGGTTGCCTGGGCTGGTCTCAAACCCGGGACTCAGGCAGTCTTCCTACTTCTGCCTCCCAAAGTGCTGGGATTACAGGGCTGAGCCACTGTGCCCAGCTTTTTATTACTATTATTTTTAGAGATGAGGTCTTACTTTGTCACCCAGGCTGGATTATAGTGTCACCATCACTCCAGGCTCGAACTCTTGGGCTTGAGCAGTCCTCTTGTCTCAGCCTCCCAAGTAGATGGGACTATAGGCGTGAACTACCACACTTGGCTACTTTAAAACAATTTTCTTCTAGTGGTAGGGTCTTGCTGTGTGACCCAGGCTGGTCTTGAAGAACTCCTGGGCTCAAGCAGTTTTCCTGCCTCACTGGGATTACAAGTGTAAGCAACTGCACCCAGTCTGCTTTCTTTTATTTTTATTTTTTGAGTTGGAGTCTCACTTTGTCGTCCAGGCTGGAGTGCAGTGGTACGATCACGGGCACCGCAACCTCAGCCTGCTGGGCTCAGGTGATCCTTCTGCCTTAGCCTTCCAAGTAGCTGGAACCACAGCCATGCACCACCATGCCCAGCTAATTTTTTGATTTATGGTAGAGGTGAAATCTCGCCAAGTTGCCCAGGCTGGTCTCGATCCCGTGAGCTCAGGCAGTCCTCTCACCTCAGCCTCCCAAAGTGCTGGAATTATAGGCGTGAGCCACCGCGCCTGGCAAGCATCCTTATTTTATAACATGATATCAAATTTTATATTTGTACACAAACAATTATATATCTCCTCTTTTTCTAAGGATTAAGTCAAATAGGATTGTTGTAGATGAATTCATTGCTTGAAAAAGCACTCTTGGATTTCAGTGGGAGATTTGCAGATTTTTATAAGTGATAAGTGATAACATATAGTAGAAAAATCTATATAACATCTTTTCTTCATGACTGATATCACCTACCTCCACCCCAGCCACATTTTAAAAAATTAACCTATTTTTCTGTAATACACTCTCCTTCCTTGGCTTGGGTGAATAATGGCACAATATTTAGACCTGAAGTCTTAGCTCTGCGTGTTTGAAATACAAATTTTCTGCTTTTCTTGGATCTGAGAGTTTGAGACTTCAGTGAGCAGTGAACCACTGTGCTTGGCCTAATAGTGTCTTTTAATGAATGAAAGTTCTTAATTTTAATATAGTCTACCTTATTCTTTTTTCTCCTTATGGTTAGTACTTGGTTATAAGGTCATACAAACATCTAGATTTCTACTTGTATACATATTTTATTGGATTTTTCAAAATAAAAACAAAATTTAAAAATTACTTTTATAGTTTGAGTCTTAAGAATATATCCTGGGTCTGATTCTATTGGTGAAAAATTACAAAATATATATATATATATATATATATATATATATATATATATATATATATCTGGGACCTTCAGGAGTTCATGGCCCATAATTTAAGGAACAATGAATTAGAATGTGAGTTCCTTGAACGTCTTTCATTTATGTGCCCCATTGTACAGTAGATTCTCAGGTGTTTGTTGAGTGAATAAATATATTAAGTAGGCCAGCCTCGGTGGCTCAGCCTGCAATCCCAGCACTTAGGGAGGCTGAGGCAAGTGGATTGCCTCAGCCTGTGAGTTCAAGACCAGCCCAGGAAATTTGGTGAGACCTTGTCTCTACGATAAATAAAAAATTAACCAGAAGTGGTAATGCACACCTGTAGTTCTGGCTACTTGGAAGGCTGAGGTGAAAGAATCACTGGAACCCAGCAGATCGATTTTGAGGTGCTTTATGTAAAGCACATGACAAGGAATTCTCCCCAAATACATTTAAACTCTTTCATCAATATTACTATTTTTGTTTTTCTCTTAAAATTAGTTGTTTGAGTTTCAAAAAATGTAAACATTGTCAGAATTTATTTGAAAATATTTTTCCTTGGCCGGCAGTGGTAGCTCAGCCCGTAATCCTAACACTTTTGGAGGCTGAGGTGAAAGGATTGCCTGAGCCCAGGGTTTTGGGACCAGCCTGGGCAACTTGACAATACCTCGTCTCTACAATAGATCAAAAAATTAGCCAGGCATGGTGGCGCGTGCCTTCGGTTCCAGCTACTTGGAAGGTTGAGGCAGAAGGATCACCTGAGCTCAGCAGGTCGAGGCTGTGGTGGCCACGAGCGTGCCACTGCACTCCAGCCTGCATGACAGAGTGAGGCTCCGACTCAAAAAATAAAAAATTTTAAAAAAAAGGAAAATATTTTTCCTCTATACAAGGAACCAGAAAGTTTAAAGGGAGTATATGAAATTTTTCATTGTAATGGAAAGAGATATTCAGTGTTTTCAAAAACAAGTGTTCTCTTCCTCCTCCTCCTCCCACACTATGTTTAAAAAGAAATGTCCTTTACGTAGTGATGTTTCCACCTTATGGTTTCTAGGTAATTGCCACTAATTTTTTTTTTTAAGTGAAAGTCTCAATCTGTCACCCAGGCTGGCGTGCTCACAGCCACTGCAGCCTGTACCCTTTTGGGCTCAGGGATCCTTCTGCCTCAGCCTTCCAAGTAGCTGGAACTACAGGCGTGCGCCACCATGCCCGGCTAATTTTTTGATTTATTGTAGAGACGAGGGTCTTGCCAAGTTGCCCAGGCTGGTCTAGAACCCCTGGACTCAGGCAGTCCTCTCGCCTTGGTCTCCCAAAGTGCTGGGATTACAGGTTTCAGCCACCATGCCTGGTGCCCACTAAATTTTTATAATTATAGTTTTTTTGCAGTTTAAAAGCCTGATGAAATCAAGCCAAGGGCTGGTTCTGACCCTGGGATTAGATATCCCTTCCTTCCTCATCCAAGAAAGGACCAGAGAGTAGTTATGAACCTGCCTTTAACAGAGCTGAACTGCCTGGGTTTGATTTCCTGCTAGCCCACCTGTTGGTGATAACCCTAGGCAAAGAATCTAACTTAATCTCAGGTTTACCATGTACAGTTTTCTTCATTTATAATATAGGAAAATAAAATATAAAATAATATCACTGTATTCATAGGATAATTGTCAAGATTAAATAAATTTAATACTTGTAAAGTATTTAGAATTGTACAGCACCTACCACATAATTAATTAGCAGAAGATATTACAAAGTAAAATGGTGCAAGTAATAGTGATTTCTACATCCACACTGGGTATTATAACAAAGTTAAATAATAGAGGGTACAGTACTGAGCTAAACTTTGTTTACAGATATGAGATACTCAAACTATTCAATGTATGCAGTAAAGGAGACTTTTTGAAAAAAGAAAATCCAAAGGAAGTACTTTTTTGTACAAAAGATATCACATGTACAAATGTTTTTGGCCTGTATAACCCCAAGTTAGCCAAATGCCATATATTTGCAATGAAGAAAATAGAAAATCTTGCAATGGAATGATTAAACAAAGATAATAAGGCCAGGCACGGTGGCTCAAGCCTGTAATCACAGCACTTTGGGAGCCTGAGGTGAGGGGATTGCCTGAACCCACAGGTTTAAGAACAGCCTGAGCAACTTGGTGAGACCTCATCTCTACAATAAATCAAAAAATTAGCCGGGCATGGCAGTGCTTGCTTGTAGTTCTGGTGACTTGGAAGGCTGAGGCAAAAGGATTGCCTGAGCCCAGCAGATCGACGCTGGGGTGGCCGTGAGCGTGCCACTACACTCCAGCCTGGGTGAGGGAGTGAGACTGACTCAAAATAAATAAATAAATAAATAAACAAAGATAATAAAAATGTGCTGAGAAGATTTTGCACTTTTCCGTGTTCTCTGTCTCCAGCATCCTGTGCTCACCCCTCTGGCCTTTTCCGCTCCCTTCAGTACTTTTCTTCCAACAGCACACCTCCACCACTGGGACCTTTGATGGGCTGGTTCTGCTACTTTGTCTAATGTCTTTGATCTGTGGGTTTATAGTTTTTATCAGATTAGGAAACGCTGATGTGATGTGATGTGCATCTCTTTCTGATCATGTAGAGTATGTTGATGTTCGTGACCTTGTCTAATAAATCTATCCCTTGTGTCAGGTCTGGCTTGTTTCTTTTGATGCCTTTTTTCTCTTCATGATGAGTTATATTTTCCTGCTGCTTTGTATGCTTGGTAGTTTTTGACTGGACGGCAGGCATTGTTTTATGTTCTGGGTACTTGACTTTTAAAATTTTCTATAAATATTTCTGTCTTTGGCTGTGCATTTGGGTAACTTTGGAATGAGTTTGATCCCTTTGGAGCTTGCCCTATGTCTTGTCAGAGTGGCTCCAGAATGTCATGTAGGGCAGGGCTGCTTTGGTCCTGCTGTAGACCCTGCCCAGTGCCTGGCACTTGAGGGTGTTCCTCTCCGGCTGGTGGCAGTGCAGCTATGTCTAGCCCTGTGTGTGCGCCTCTGATTGTTCCTTCTGCTCCTTTCTAATGGTTTTGTCTCCATTTGCATAGAGTTTTCTCACAGTTGCAGGTCAGTACTCAGCCAAAGGCTTGAGGGAAGCCCCATCTGGGTTTCCAGAGTTCCCTTTTTTCTGGTACTCTCTGCCACAAATTCTAGTAACTTCGGCCTCTTCGAACTCCAAGCCCTGTCTCTTAAACTGAGTGACACTGCCGGGCTGTGTGGGTTCCTCCTCCTTGTCATGAGGTCTGGAAGCATTCTCCAGGCAGCATGTTTGGCCATTTGCAGTGCTTGCCTCATTTGTTTTTCTTTTCTCAGGAAGCACTGTCCTGCACTGCCTTTTGGCTTTCTAGTTGTTTAGGCAGGAGGGGAAATCTGGTTCCTGTTTTCCATCATGGTTGGAAGCAGAAGTCTCTCTCATCATGATGCCCATTTTCTTCCCCTTGTCCAGCATAAATTCTCTTTTTGATCATTACAGTTATTCCATTCAGCACACTTTTGACTCCCTTGCCCCTCTCTCGTTTGCTTGAGAAAAGCACGCTCCTGGTTAAATCCATCTCTCCATCGTTCAGTGCCAGCACCTGAGTGAGCAGTTGAAAGTCACAGGAGGACAAGATATAACTGTGCTATTTTCACTTTAAATTCATGACCACTAACAGTGAGCTCAGCTTTACTGCGCTTCCACAGTCATTTCTTTTTCCACTTTGCCTACATGTTTGTTTCACATCTTTTCTGTCAAAATTTCAGCATCTCCTCCTCCATTTTCTCAGACTTTGTCTTTATTTCCATATCATTGGGAAATTGAAGCAAGAAAAAAAATGACCCTCTCCAAGTCATACTGCACGTGCCCTTACCCACGTCTGCATGCATATTCTTTGCCTTCCTCTCTAGCACCCAGTCAGTTCCTCCTTGCATGCACAGGAGCCCATTCCCTCTTGCCTGCCCAGCACCATTTAAATTTTTTAGCAGTTTCCCCTTATCATCAGCATTTCATTATACTCTAGAATATTTCTGTCAGCATACAATCATACTGTATTTTTCCCATCTTTAAGAAATCTTTTTTTACTTCCTCTCATCTTAGAGTTACCAGGCCATTTTCTGTGCTTCCTTATAGTGTCAGAAATTGTCTATACTCTTTCCAGCTTTCGCCCCCTCATCTTTCTTGATTTCACTCCAATCTGGCTTTTGTCCTTACCATTCTACAAAAACTGCTATTGACAAAGTTTCAGTGACTTCCATATTGCTGTTTCAGTGGTCATCTTACTTGATCAGGAGCATTTGTTAAAATTGATCATTCTCATTCTCACTCTTGCTCTTTCAAGAGAGGCGGGGTATCTCTTTGTCAACCAGGCTGGAGTGCAGTAGTGCAGTCATAGCTCACTGCATCCTTGACCTCCTGGCCTCAAGTAATTCTCTTGCCTCAGCCTCCCAAGTAGCTAGGACTATACAGGCATGTACTGTCATGCCTGGCTGATTTTTATTTTTATTTTGATATAGACAGGGTCTTGTTTTGTTACCTGGACTGGTCTCAAACTCCTAGCCTCAAACAGTCCTCCCACTTCAGCCTCCCAAAAGTGTTGGTATTATAGGCTTGAGCCACCGTGCCCAGTCTATTCTCTCTCTGATACACTTTATTCACTTGGTTTCTAGAATACCATACTCTTGATTTTCTTGCCACCTCTCTAATTGCTCTTTCTGTCTCATTTTTAGTTCTTCTCTCTACCTTTTTTTTTTGAGTTGGAGTCTTACTCTGTCACCCAGACTGGAGTGCAGTGGCTGCTCCCAGCCACTGCAGCCTCAACCTGCTGGGTTCCAGCGATCCTTCCGCCTCAGCCTTCCGAGTAGCCAGAATTACAGGCACGCGCTACCATGCCCGGCTGATTTTTTTTGACTTATTGTACAGATGAGGTCTCACCAAGTTGCCCAGGCGGGTCTCGAACCCGCGGGCTCAGGCAATCCACTCACCTCAGCCTCCCAAGGCGCAGGATTACAGGCTGAGCCACAGAGCCCGGCTTCTCTCTACCTTTTAATGTCGGATGCCTAAAACTTCAAGCCTGGGTCCTCTTCTCTATTTAGATTGACTCTCACAGTGGTCTCATCCAGTGACAGGTTTTAAAACACATCTGTATTCTGATGACTTGAAAATTTTTATTTTCTGACTAGACCTTTTAAGTTCTAGATTTGCATATTGAACTGTTAATTCAGCATCTTCACCTGAGTGTCTAATGGATATGTCAAATGTAATATGTCTACAAGCTTTCCTTCTTAAGCCCGTTAAATCTTTTCCATTCTAGTGGGTGATAGGCCACACTTGTTGGACAAGAGCCTTAATAAGTCGTGCTTTACTCCTTCTTCTCATATCCCAGATGCTTACTGTCAGGAAATACTCTTAGTGCTGCAATGAAACATCTCAAACCTAACCACCTCTCATACCTCCTATTTCCTTTCCATTGGTGATCACCCCAGCCCAAATCACCATCAGTGCCTTCCAGTCCATACCCAGCTTTAACCTTTGCCTCTTGTAATGTGTTCTCGACATAGTAAACAGGGAAATGTAAAAATGTCAATCAGATGATGGCACTTCTTGCTCAGAATCTTTTAAGATAAGGGTGAGATAATCCTAGACCTATTAGCTACTGGTGAGTCCAGCCTACATACAGTAGAAGCCAAAGTCTTTAAAACGGCTTCAAGTTCCTACAAGATCCAACTTCACGAGGTCCAGTTAGGTTGTTCCTGACCTTATCTGCTCTCTGCCTTCCTTGCTTTGCTCTACCTTGAGTGCAGGAAGCATGCTCCTACCTAATGGTCTTTGCATTGATTGCTTCCTCTGCCTGGAGTACTCGTCCCTCAGATACTCTCCCGTTGCCGACTTTCTTCTGGCTTCCCTGTGGCCCATCTATGTGTTTGAGAAGAAGAGTGCCTGTGAGGGGCGTGGTTGTGCTGTAAGAAGTGAAGGATAGAAGTATGGAAATGTTGAAGTCCTCTTGGTGAAAAAGAGCCAGTGAGGCCGGGAGCAGTGGCTCATGTCTATCATCCCAGCACTTTGGGAAGCCAAGGCAGAGTTTTGCTTGAGCCCAGGAGTTTAAGACCAGCCTGGGCAACACAGGAAAACCTCATCTCTTAAAAAAATTTTTTAAATGAACCAGGCATGGTGGTGCTGCCCGTAGTCCCAGCTTCTCGAGATGCTGAGGTTGAAGGATTGTCTGAGTCCAGGAGATCGAGGCTGCTGTGAGCTGTGATCTTTGGGATCGTGTCACTGCACTCCAGTCTGAGCCTGACAGAGTGAGACCAGTGGGTGAGATAATCCTAGACCTATTAGCAACTGGTGAGTCCAGCCTACTTGTTATTCAGAATAATAATGAAAGAATTCAGGAAGAGACTTTATAGCTAATTAATAGAGATGAGGCAGCCTTCAGTTAGTCACTGGAAACATTTATAAATCTGGGCTCATACCTCAGAGATTCCTTCGCTTGTTAATAAGGCATTTGCTCTTGTAGATCGTGAGTTTGATGTCCTGCTTAGTTATGATTTAATAATATGCTCTTCAATTTAATAGGTAATAGGTCAAAGAACTGCTTAAGCATCATTTTTGGAATAGAAGACATTCACTTAATAAATTCCTTTGTAAATTGAATATTAAGGGACAATGTTTCTATAGTTAGTCTTGTGTGTTTCATCAGGCAGGAGCACAAAAATGTGCTACCTGTCATTTAGCTGTATCTGTATCTAGGAGACTTCAGAGCCTAACCAGTATTTAATGCTTTGCACTTGGAGACATCTCGCGGATAACGACTACCAGCAATTCCACTGCACTTATGAAATAGTGAAAAACCAATCACTTCATATTAAATAGCATAACATTGGAACCAGTTATTGTATTGTAATGATATTTGACTTATAACAGAATTTTGAACAGTGAGGAACTTGTTTATGACAAAAAAATCAAAATTTTGTATCTTATATTTTTCTAATGTGGTAACGTGTGAAACAGTCACTGACATGCATTACAGGTTCAGTAATACATGTTGTGCAATAGTAATTTGTTGGACCTCTTCTGCCTGGTGGTTTTCTATTCGAGCAGACAATACAGTCTCATTTCTTCTTCCCACATTAATAATATGTAATTTATTGTTCAGTCTGTTGTTTGAAGACAGTGTGGAAGGACAGACTCGTGACTCCTGAAAACCACTTCTCAACTGATCGAGCAGAAGTTTGACAAATTTCAAATGGGGCATAGGTTTTGTTTTTTGTTTTTTTTTGATGCTATACTACATTGGAGTTACCATCACGTATTTCTAGTCCCCAGAAGAATAATCTCCTGCACCATTTTAAAGATTTTTGCAAAAAACAATATCAGAAGCATATTGATCTGCATCATTTGCATTACTCATATTTGCAATATAATTGAGAATCATTTCAGGCTTTTTGACCGATACACTATTTCCACCATGTTGTAATGTCCTTGTGGTGGATTTCATTCCTACATGATTCCAAGTGCTGAGAATTGTAACAGTCCTTTTGTCCTTCCACACAAAAAGCATAAGATTATTTTTCTTGGATGCTACTTTTTGTTTTTTGAGTTGGAATCTCTTACTCTGTCACCTGGCTAGAGTGCAGTGACATACTCACAGTCACCGCAGCCTCAGCCTGCTGGGCTCAGGTGATCCTTCTGCCTCAGCCTTCCAAGTAGCCAGAACTACAGGCATGTGCCACCACACCCAGCTAATTTTTTTATTTATTGTAGAGATGAGGTCTTGCCGAGTTGCCCAGGGTACTCTCGAACCCCTGGTCTCAGGCAGACCTCTCACCTCAGCCTCCCAAAGTGCTGGGATTATAGGTATGAGCCACCATGCCCAGCCCTACTTTTTTGTTGTTGTTAAAAACTTTGTCTGGGCTTGGGATTTCTGATTGTATTTCTTTTCAGTTGACTTTGATTATGCCAGTAAGATGACATTTCATCTTTAGTAGCTCTTCTGCTAGGACAACACTAGTGTAATATCTGCTGGTAAACGTGTGGTATTCTGCTGCATTGGGAACTTTTTCCAACAACTTTTTATATAAATGTAATGGAATTGTAGTGCTTACTGGAAGATTAGGTCAGATGATGTTTTTGGATGTTATGCTGCCATCGCTGGGAAGCATTGAATAAAGATACCCTGTTTTTAAGTCAGCTAGTGCCTAAACACATATGCCCCATTTGGTAGGCGTATTTGGATTATATGCTATAAATGATATTTGCTCTTTAATTTCCGACTTAGTGTTGATAGATATATTTGATCTGTGCTGCTTGATACTTCTATATGATCTGCCTTCAACTTCGAAGGTCTTTTTCTTATAGGCTACAGTAACTTGCTTTTCTATCTTTTCAAGTTATGTCATATGATGCAATATGATACAAAAGGTATACCCACAGCTGCCTTTCTTATACAGACACTCTTTTTCGCTACCTTCTGTTACACAGAAGTGTTGGCACCACTGTGAAAGCACTCCACACATTCTCCTTCTACATAACACTAGCTGATTTTTTTAATGTGTATCTCAATATATATGAGATCTGACCGTTAGGTTCGCGAACTCATCCTATTAAAAGTGCTGCATGCCTCACTACTGAATATTATTATTATTATTATTTTTTGAGTTGGAGTCTCACTCTGTCGCCCAGACTGGAGTGCAGTGGCCGCTCCCGGCCACCGCAGCCTCGCCCTGCTGGGCTCCGGCGATCCTTCCGCCTCGGCCTTCCGAGTAGCTGGAACTACAGGCGCACGTGCTA
>CAUYQG010112465.1:0-11220 GCA_963574415.1 Tarsius wallacei | reverse complement strand
GGCCTTTTCTGTTGTGGGTGCTCCAGATACTGCCCATTTGTGTTGGCTGTCCAGCAACTGGCCTTATTCTGTGTTGATGACCCAGTGACTGGCTCCCTTCTGTGATGGCTGTCACAGTGATTGGCTCTTCACTTAAATGGTTACCTCAGTGAATAACCCTCCTCGGTGAAGGTTGTCACAATAACTTACTCTTCTCCATAATGGATGCTACAGTGAATGTCCTTCCTTAGTTATTGATGCCAAAGTGATTAGCCCTCTGTGTTGTGTGTCCCATTGAGTAGTGCTCATCTGTGAGGGGTGCCCCATGACTGACTCGCCTCTGTGATACATACCTCAGTGACTTATTGTCATCTGTCATGTGTGTCCCAGTGGCTGGCCCTCCTCTGTGAATCGTGCCTGAGTGACTGGTCCCTTTCTCTAATAGCTGTCATAGTGATTAGTCCTACTCTTTGATGGGTGCCACAGTGAATACCCCTCGTCTATGTTGGGTGCCTCATGACTGACTTTCTACCATGATGGTTGCCCTAATGACCAGATTCCTCTTTGACGAGTGCCACAGTGACAAGCCCGCTTCTGTGAAGTCAATTCTATTGATTAGCCCTCCTGTGATATGTGACTTTTTGACTAGCTCTCCTTTTTGATGGATGCCCTGTTGCCTTATTTGTGAAAAATATCCCAGTGTCTGTCCCTTCTCTGTGAGGACTCTGTGCCCAAGTGACTAGCTTTCCTCTCCAATTGCTGTCCCAGTGATGGGTATCCTACAAAAGTGTCGCCCAAGTGACAAGCCCAGTTCCACTAATGTGTACCCCAGTATTGTGCCTCCTCAGTAATTTATGACATAATGGCTAACCTTCCTCCATAATGGGTGCACTAGTGATTCACCCACCTTGGTGAAAGTTGTCTCAGTAATTTGACCTCCGCTAGAATTGGTGCTCCAGTGACATGGCCTTCATTCTGATGGATTTCCCAGTGACTGGTCCTCCCCTAATGGCTTCTCCAATGAGTGAACCTTTCCTGTGATGTTTGTACCAGTGACTGACCCTCATTCATAATGGGTGCCCTAGTGACTGGTCCTCTTCTATTATGAATATCACAGTGACTAAACGTCCCCTGTCATTTGTGCCCAGCGATAAGGCCTTCCCTGTGAGGGGTGCACCCATGACTGTCTCACATCTGTGATGTTTTCACCATTGATAGGAACACCTCTGTAATTGGTGCTCCAGTGACTACCTTACCTCTGTGAGGGATGCCCCTGTGAAAGGCCCTTATCTGAGATGTCTGTCCCAGGTATTGTCTCTCCTTTGTGATGAGTGGATCAGGGACACTTTTTCTTTTGTTCATGCATCATTATATGGTCCTTATCTGTGATCAGAGCAACAGTACCCTGGTGACTGGGCCACTTCTTTAATGAGTTCCCCATTAATAACTGGTTGTCCTCTCTAATTGGTGCTCCAGTTACTGATTTTCAAATGTGGCAGGTACACCAAAGACTATTCCCCCACTGGGATGGCTGACCTAGTGACTGACTTCTTCTCTGATGGCAGCCCCAATGATTAGTTCTCTTCTGTGATGGGTGGTCCAGTAACTCTCTTCTCTGATGGGTGTCACTGTGATTAGCTTTCTTCTGTGATGGGTGCTACATTGAAAGGCCTTTCTCAAAAATGGGTGCTACAGTGACTGGTCTCATCTTCAGTAGGAGTCCAAGTTACTGGGTTTTCTCCACAATGGGTTTTCTCCATTGACAAGCCAAATCTATGATTGATTCCCCAGTGACCCACCATCCTCAAAATAGTTGCCCCAGTGTCTTGCCTTCCTGTGTGTTGGGTGCTCTAGTGACTGGTCCTCCTCTGTGATGGCTGTCTCAAACATTGTCCCTCCTCTATAATAGGTGCTGCAGTACCTGACTCTCCTCTTTGACGGGTGCCTCGGTGAAGTCCTCCTCTGTGATGGGTGCCCCTGAGAATGGTTCTCCTCTGTAATATGTGCCTAAGTGTCTACTTGTCCTCTCTGATGGGTGGAACATTGACTAGCATTCCTTTGTGAGGATTGCCCCCGTGACTGACCCACCTTAGTGATGGGTTTCCAAGCTGTTATCCCTATTTTGTTATTGGTGTCCAGGTGACTGCCCTTCCTATCTCATGTGCACCCAGTGACTGACCCTTCTCGATGGATGTCCCAATGACTGACTCTCTTCTGTGATTGTTAGATCAGTGATTAGCTCCCCTCTGTGATAGGTACCTCAGTGACTGAGTCTCATTTTTGATAGATGTCCAAGTGACTAGTCACCTCTATGATTTGTGACTCTGTGATTGACCTTTCTCTGTGAATGTTGCCCAGTAACTTGCCCTCTTATGTGATGGCTGTTCCAATGACTAGGTCTCCATTGTGATGTGTGCCTCAGTTACTGACCCTCCTCTGTGTTAGGTGCCTCTTATATATGATGGGTGCCTTAAAGTGTAACCTTCTGCTGTGATGGGTACCCCGGTCCATTGCCCTCCTCTATTATATGTGTCCCAAGTGACTGGTCCTACTCTGTGATGGTTGCCCGTTTTAGGCCTACTCCATAATGGGAGTCCCAGTTAATGGCCTTTCTCAGTGATGAGTGTCCATATGACTGAGCCTTCTCTGTAATGGGTGTACCAGTGACAGGCCATCCTTTGTGACTGGTGATCCAGTGACTGAAACTATACTACAATGGTTGCCCAGGAATGACCTTCCTCTATTATGCGTTCCTCAGTGACTGGTCCTACTATGGGATAGGTGCCCCACTGACTGACCCTCCATCATAATGGTTACTGCAGTGAGTCTCCATACTTGGTGAAGACTGTCCTAATGACTGTGCCTTACCTATAATGGCTCCCCAGTGACTGATCCTAATCTCTTATGGGTGCCACTGTGACTTACCTTCCTCTGTGTTGGGTGTACACTTGTACACAAGTGACAAACCCTCATCTGTGAGGGAGTGACTGCCCCTCCTCTGTTACAGTTTTCTCAATGACTGACCTTCCTTGTGAAGGCTGCCCAATTGACTGGCCTTCTGTGATGGGTTCCCAAGTGAATGGCCCTCTTCTGTTATTGGTGTCCCTGTGACTGCCTATCGTCTGAGATGTGTCCTCTAGTGATTGGCTCTTCTCTGTGATGGTTTTCCCAGAGACTGACTGTCTTCTGCAATAGTTGTCTCAGTGACTTGTTCTCCTTAATAATGTGTGCCCCAGTGACTGACCCTCCTCTATTTGATTCAACAGTGATTAGCCCTCCTCCATGATGAGTATTCTAGTTACTAGCCCTCCTCTATAAATGGTGTCCCCTTGACAGTCTAACCTGTGAAATAGGTTCTTTAGAGATTGGTCTTACTCTTTTATGGGCGTCCCTCTACTGCTGTAGGTGCCCAGTAACCAGCGCTTCTCTGTGGTGGGTGTCCCATTGACTGGTTCTTTTCTGTGATGACTGCCACAGTAACTGGTCCTCCTCTGTCATATGTCACAGTGACTGTCCCTTCTTTATGCTTCATGTGTAATTGACTGGTCCTCTTCTATGATAGGTGCACCCCTGACTGGCCATCTTCTGTAAATTGTGCTCAGGTGTCTGTCATTCAACTGTGATGGGCATTCAAGATACTGTTCCTTCATTGGGATGGGTGTCCCAGTGAAAAGTCTCTTTGATAAGTGTCCCAATGACTGGCTCTCCTCTGTGGTGGGTGACTAGCTCTCATCTTTGATGGGTGTTCTAGTTATATTCCTTCATCTGTGGTGGGTGCTTCATTGACTGGCCCTCTATTGACTGTGGGTGCCACAGCGACTGGGCCACTTCTGCAATGAGAGTCTAAGTGACTTAGTGTC
This sequence comes from Tarsius wallacei, assembly GCA_963574415.1. Classification (NCBI taxonomy): domain Eukaryota; kingdom Metazoa; phylum Chordata; class Mammalia; order Primates; family Tarsiidae; genus Tarsius; species Tarsius wallacei. The sequence goes on along the minus strand of CAUYQG010112465.1, from coordinate 7,381 downwards.
CTCCATAATATGTGACCCACTGACTAGCCAACATCTGTGGTTGGTGATCCAGTGACATTTCATACCCAAAATGGTTACCCCAATGACTCGCCTACCTCTGAGTTGGGTGCTCTAGTGAATGGTACTCCTTTTTGATGGGGGTTACAATGTTTGGAGCTCCTTCATAATGTGTGCCCTAATTATTGACTCTCCTCTGTTATTGGTGTTTCAGTGACTGGCCTTCCTCTATGATGAGTGTCACTGAGACTGTACTTTCTCTGTGATGTGTTCCTCAGTGTCTTTATGTACTCTCTGATGGGTATCCCAGTGATTAGCCTTAGTCTGTGAGAGGAGAAATGGTGACTGGTCCACCTCTTTCATGGGTTTCAAATAGAGTGGTATTTTTTCTGCATTTGTTGCCCCAGTGACTGCTCTTTCCACTGACCCTTCTCTGGGAGTGCTGTCCCAGTGACTGGACCTCCTCTTTTATAGATGTCACTGTTACTGGTCCTCTTCTGTGACAGGTGCATCAATGACTGGATCTCCTCTTTATTTGGTGCCCAAGTGACAATCCTTCCTCTGTGATCGATACCCAGATAATTGGGCCTACTCCTAATGGGTACACCAGTGATTACCCCTCCTTGGTTATGGGTGTCTCTATGGCTGGTCTTTTTTCTAGGTGCTTCAGAGTCTGTTCGTCCTTTGTGATAGGCTTCCAATGACTTACACCTCTCTTTAATGGTTACCACAGTGACTACATCTCCTGTGGGATGGAAGCCCCAGTGAAAGGCACTCTTCTGTGATTGCTGTGTCAGTGACTGACTCTTCTCTGTGATGGAAGCCACGGTGATAGACTTTCCTCTTTGGTGGATGCATTAGGGATAATCCATCACCTATATTATGTGAAATAATGACTGGTACTCCTCTGTGATAGGTGCCCCAGTGATTGTGCCTTTTCTATGACCTCACCCAGTGGATGGCCTTCATGCATGATGAGTGCCACAGTGCCCTGCCTTCCTGACTGATGGGTGTCTTATTGACTGTGTCTCCTCCATTTTTGTGCTGCAGTGACTGAGCCTCCCCTATGATTGGTGCCCACTGACTGGTCTTCATATGTTATGGGTACCCTATTGAGTAGACCTCCTCTGTGATGAGTGCCCATGTAAATGGGTCTCCTCCAAAATGGGAAGCTTTATGACTAGTCCTACTCTGTGTTGTGTCCGCAGTTTCTGGGCTTCCTCCATAATAAGCGGCCAAGTGACTTTCCATCCTCTGTGAAGCGTTTCCCAGTAATTTGACCTTCTTCATGACAGGTGATCCATTGATTGTGCCTCTTCTGTGATTGATATCCCAGTGACTGGCCCTTCTCCACATTTGTGGCCCAAGCGAATAGCACTTATCTCTGATATCTTCCTCAATTACTGGGTCTCTTCTGTAGTGTGTAACCAAGTGACTAGCCCTCCTCTGTGAGGTGTGCCCTGCAAGTGGCCTACCTCTGTGACGGGTGCCCAAGTAATGAGCCCTTCCTTCTTATGGGTGCTCCAATGTTGGGTGCCCAATACTGGCCCTCCTCTTGATGGGTGCCCCATTGACTGGCCAACTTCTGCTATGGCTGTCCAAGTGACTAGCCATATTCTGTGATGGGTGCTTCAATGACGTTCTCTCCTCTGTGTTTAGTGCCTTGCTGATTTCCCCTTCTGTATGATAATTGCTTTAATGATTAGCTCTCCTCTGTATTCTGGGTACAAGTGACTGGCCTTAGTCTGGCTTCAGTACGTCAGTGATTGGCCTCTTCTACAATCAGTGACTGGCCCTCATCTGTAATTGGTTCCCCTGTGACTAACTCTCTTCTGTAATGGGTGTCTAAGACACAGTGTCTTTTCTTTGATGGGTACCTTAGTGACTGGCACTCCTTTCTTTTTGCTGCTACATTGTTTGGCTCTCCTAATGGCTGTTCCAGTGACTATGTGTCATCTATGATGGGCACCCATGTGACTAGCAATCATCTGTGATGAGTGCCTCAATGACTGGGCCTCCTCTTAATGGATGACCCAGTTCCTAGCAATCTTCTGTGTTAGGCACCTCTGTGAATGGTCCGGCTCTGTGACTGTTGCCTCAATCACTTTGCCTCCTCCATAATGTATGCCATAGTGACCAGCCATCTTCTGTGTATGGTGTCACAGTGACTGACTCCTATCTGTGTTAGTTATACCACTGAATGAACCTCCTTTATATTGGGTACCCAGTGACTGATGCTCTTTATTGATGGCTGTCCAGGTCACTGACAATTCTCTGTGGTGGGTGCCTCAATAACAGTCACCACCCCTTTGGTTTTGATACCTCAGTAACTGGTGACCACAATAACCGTCTCTTCTCTGTAATCTACACTTCAGTGACTGGCCTTTATCTGACACTGGTACACAGTGACTGGCCTTCTTTGTAATCAGAGCCCAATTGACTGTCCTACATCTGTGATTCGTAATCTAGTGACTAGTCCTCTTTTGTGATGGGTGTCCAGTAACTGGGCCTCTTCTGTGATGGGTGCCTCAGTAATTGGCACTTTTCTTGTATCTGTGCCCCAGGGATTGGTTCTCCTAATATGACCCCCAGTGACTGAGCCTCTTCTGTGATGAGCAATCATTTGACTACTCCTCCTCTCTGATGGCTGTCCCAGTCACTGAGCCTCCTCCTCCTAATGAATGCCCCAGTGACTAGTTATCCTCTTTGATGGGTACCTCTGTGAATGGCCCTCCTCTATGATGTATGCCCCAGTGAAAAGCCTTCAAAATAATGTATGCACTAGTGACTAGCCCATTTCTGTGATGGGTGTCCCATAAAATCACTTTTCTCTGAGATGAGTGTCCCATGAAATAACTACTCCTTCTGTTAGTTGTCCCATTGAATTGACCACTTTTATATTGGGTGCTCCAGTGACTGGCACTCTTCTGTGATGGGTCCCCAAATGACTGGTTCTATTCTTTGAAGGGTGCACCAGTGACAGGTCTTTTGTTATTGGCATCCCAGTAATTGGACTTCCTTTATAATGGGTGCCCCAGTTACCATCCCTCCTCTATTTTGTGTGTCCCAGTTTCTGGGCCTAATCACTGATGATTCCTCAATGACTAGTCATCCATCATAATTATTGTTCCAGTGCATACTCCTTTACTGTGAGCATTGTCCCTATGGCTGATCCTCCTCTGTAATGGGTTCCTGCGTGTCTTCAACTCCTGTTTTTGTATCTGCTTCGGTGCATAGCTCTCCACTGCTTAGTGTGTCCCAGTGATTAGTCCTCTATTGTGAGGGGTGCCCTGTGACTACCTCACCTCTGTGATGGGTGCAGCAGTGACTGGCCTTGGTTTGTTTTGCATGACTCAGCGATTGCCTCTTTTCTTTGAAGTGTGCCCAAGTGACACACTTCACTTGGGCACACTTCACTTGGGCCTTCTCTGTGAAAAAATGCCCCAATGACTGATTCTCTTCTTTGATGATTTCCTCAGTGACATGCTTCCTTCTGTTATCACTTCTCCAGTAACCGTGTCTCCTATGTAATGGGTGATCCAGTGACTAATCCTCCTTCATTTTTTGCCACATTGACTGTAACTCCTTGGTGATTTGTGTCCCCTTGAAAGATCCTTATCGATTCGGGGGCCTTAGTGAATAGCCCTCCACTGTGATGAAAATTTCAGTAACTGGATCTTTTCCATAATTTGTGCTTCAATGTGAGGAACTACATGATAATGCATTCCTAGTGACAGACCCACCTCTGTGATAGGCTTCAGTCCTGGACCTCCTATGTTATTGATAACACAGTGACTGTCCCTTCTCTGTGATGGGTGCCCCAGTGACTGGTGCTTCTCTGTGATGAGTGTCCCAGTGACTGAACCTCTTCTATAATGTCTTTCCAAGTGATTGTGACTCCTCAGTGATGGATATGCTATTGACTGACCCTCTTTTGTGGTGGGTGCCCAATTGGCCAATTTTCTTCAGTGATGGCTGTAATAGTGACTGGACCTCCACTGTGATAGGTGCCCCAGTGAGTGACTCTTCTCCATAATTAGTGCCCCAGTGACTACACCTCTTCTTTGATGTTTGCCACAGTGAAATACACTTTTCTGTAACGCAAGTCCCAGTGACTATACCTCCAGTCTAATCCAGCCATTATAATTGCCACTCTTCTATGATGGTTTACTTAGTGACTGCACTCCTTTGTGAAAAGTTCCCCAATGACTGATCCTTCTTTGTGATGGAAGCCTCAGGGTCAGATATTCCTCTGTGATTATTGCTCTAGAGGCTGGTCTCCTACATAATGTTTGGCCCAGTGAAAAGTTCTCTTCCATTGTAGGAACTCTAGTGATTGTGATTTTTTGGTTATTGTTTTCTCAGTTACTGGCCCTCCTCCATAATGATTGACCTATTGACCATCCCTCCTTTGTGAATGGTTTCTCGGTAACTGGACCTCCTCCATAATTGATGCCCAACTGACATACCTACATTGCGATGGGTTCACAGTGACTGCTCCTCAGTGATGGGTACCCCGGTGAATGACCCTCTACTTTTATGGTTGTCCTAGTGACTTATTTTCCTCATAATGGGTGTACCAGCAATTTGCCCTATCAAGTTATGGGTGGCACAGTGACTAGCCCCCTTCTGTGATGGGTATCCCTGTGACTAGCCCTCTTCTGTAATGGCACCCCCTGAATGAGTCACTTCTATGATGGGTTCATCATTGACTGTCCTTCCTCTGTTTGGGTGCCACAGTGGCTGACCCTCTTCTTTGCTGGGATCCTCAGTGACTTTCACATTTTTAATTTTAAAATTGTGTGTTACAATTCAGGTTTTGGTGTACAAATATTTACTGTGCAGGTACCTTTGGTGATGAGGTATCTCCCCCTTCCCCAGGTAGATTTGACTACTGTCAATCTCACCTCACCATTCCCCCCACCACACACAATTTCCCACTACTGTCAATTCTTTTCTTATAGTATTACAGTTGTTGTTCAAGGTCCACTTATGAATGAGAACATGTGATGCTCAGTTCTTAGATTCTCTGAAAGATCGCTCAGTATTATAGACTCTAATTATATTCAGATCACTGCGAAGTTCACTATTTTGTTCTTTTTATGACTGCATATTATTCCATTGTGTATAAGTAATTTTTGTATCCGTTCTTTTTTGATGGGCAGCATGGTTGGTTCTTTGGTCTTCCTATTGTGAACAATGCTGCTATAAACATACGTGTGCAGATGTCTCTTTTATGGAGTAATTGAGTTCTTCTGGGTGTATTTACAGTAGGGGGATTGCAGGGTTATACAAAAGGTTGCTTTTTAGAACTTTTAGAAATTGCCACACTGTTTTAAACAGAGGATGTACTGGTTTACACTCTCACCAACAGTGTAGAATTGTTCGCTTTCAGCACATCCTCTCCAGCATCTGTTATTTTTTAAATTATTGATGATGATACTTCTGATTGGAGTTAGGTTGTATCTCAGTGTGGTTTCAATTTGCATCTCCTTGATGACTAGTGAGACCAAACCTTTTCATACATATGTGGAGTGCTTATATGTCATCTTTTAAGAACTGTCTAACTATTCAAAACTTTTGCCCACTTTGTAATAGTGCTGTTTGTTTGTTTGTTTGTTTTTTCAGCACGTTTGTGTTCTTTGTAGAACCTTGATGTTAAGTCTTTGTCAGACATGTAGTTGGCAAATATTTGTTCCCAGTCTGTGGGTTGTCTTCCTGCTCTCTTGATGGTTTCTTTGGCTTTGCAGAAGTTTCTCAGTTTGATAAGGTCCCACTTGTCTATCTTATATCTTATGGCATGGGCACTTCAGTATTTGATCAGAAGCTTGTTGCCAGTTGCAATTTCCATAAGTGTGTCTCCTGGTTTTTCTAAGATTCTTATAATATGAGGTTTTACAGTTAGGTCTCTTTTCCATTTACAGTTAATTTTTGTTTATAGGAAGAGGAAGGGGTCCTGTTTCTATCCTGTGCCTGTGGTCAGTCAGTTTTTCCAGTACCATTTACTGAATAAGTTCTCATATCCCCAGTGTTTGGTGGTGGAGGATTTGTCAAAGATGAGTTGGTTGAGATATTGAGGTACTGCTTCTAGAATCTCAATTCTATTCCATTGGTCTATATGACTGTTCTTGAAACAATACCAGACTGTTTTGGTTATTATAGCTTTGTAATAAAGTTTAAAGTCTGTAATTGTAATGCCCCCTGCTTTGATTTCTTTACTGATGATTGTTTCAGCTATTCTTCGTCGTTTGTTTCCATATGAATTCATGTATTGCTGTTTCTAGGTCTGAGAAGAATGATGCTGGCAACTTGATGGGTATTGCGTTAAATCTGCAGATTGCCTTAGGTAGAATAGACATCTTAACAATGTTGACTCTTCCAATCCATGAGCATTTTTCCACTTGTTTGTGTCATGTTTGATTTCTCATTTTTTTGTGGCTATTGTAAATGAAATTGTGCTTTTTATTTGGGTTTCTGTTTGTTTATTATTAGTGTATAGAAACACGATGGTCTTTTGCACATTTATATTATACCCTGAGACTTTGCCAAACTCCTTTATCAGTGCAAGGTTTTTAACAGTTTCTCTTAGGTATACAATCATGTTTTCTGCAAAGAGATAACTTGACTTCCTCTTTTCATGTTTGGATACACTGATAGCCTTCTCTTCTCTCGTTATTCTAGCTAGGACTTCCAGAAGTATGTTGAACAGGAAGAGTGAGATAGGGTATTCTTGTTTTATTGCAGTTTTCAGGGGAAATGTTTCCAAATTCTGCCTGTTTAGCAGTATGCTGGCTATGGGTTTCCCATAGATGGTTGTGACTATTTTGAGATATGTTCCGTCTACACCTAAATGTTTGAGGGTTTTTATCAAGAAGAGGTTCTAGATTTTATCAAAAGATTTTTCTGCATGTAATGATATAATCCTGTGGCTTTTGTTTTTATGTCTGTTTATGTATTTAGTTATGATTATGGTCTTATGAATGTTGAACCAGTCTTGCATTCCCGGGGATGAAGCCTACTTATTCATGATGGATGATTTTAGAGATGGGTTGAGGAATCTGGTTTGCTAGGATCTTGTTGAGAATTTATCATGTGTGTTCATCAAAGATATTGACCTGTAGTTCTCTTTCTTTGTTGGGTCTTTACCTGGTTGGGGAATCAATGTAATGTTAGCTTCGTAAAATGATTTGGGGACAGTTCCATCTTTCTCCATCACCTGGAATACCTTCAATAGGATTGGTAGCTGTTCCTCCTTGTATGTTTTGTAGAATTCTGCTGGAAAGCCATCTGCTCCAGGGCTTTTTATTGTAGGTAGTTTTCTTATGACATAGTCAATTTCTTGGATTGTTATTGATCAATTTGGGGCTTGATTTCTTGTTTCAAC
>CAUYQG010112463.1:0-10461 GCA_963574415.1 Tarsius wallacei | reverse complement strand
GCGAGAGAGAGCTCATTTAAGGCAATTTTAAGCAGAGACTAATGGCTCTGGTTAAGCTTCAATTCAGTTGATAGCAGCATAAAAATAAATATTAGGAGAAACGCTGGGCAAGGTTGGGGCCTTGGGCTGTGAGCCTGGAGCAGGACAAGGAGGAGGAGAGGGAGGTGGAGGGGAGTAGATGCAGAGGGAGGAGGAGGGAGGAGGAGGAAAGGGAGGAGGAGGAGAAAGAAGAAGAGGCAGGAAGAAAAGAGGGAAAGGAGAAAAAGGAAAAGAGGAGGGGTAGAGGGAAGGGGGGAGGAGGAGGAGGAGGAGAAGGAAGACAGTGGAAAGGAGAAAGAGGAGGAGGAGGGAGAAAGAAAATCAAATCACAGGCAAAACAAACAAAACCCACTGCTTCTGCCAGACCTTTCTCCTCTGCCTCCTCAAGAGTCTCCTCTCCACTCCCAACCTCGGAGTTTTCAGCCAATGCCAAGTCAGGAGTCAGTCTTGAGACTGCTGGCCAGCCCCCAGCCTCATGGAGCTTTCAGTTCTGCTTAGCAGGGAGCACAGCAGTGGGGCCTGCCTTGACTCCTCAAAGGGAACAGCAGGCCCAGGGACAAGGCCCTCTTGGGAAGCTGCGCAGGACAGGCCCTGACAAGGAGGGTCCTGCTGCCTGAGGGTGGGGAAAGTCCCTGGGCCTCAAGGACCACACAGACCCTCACGAGGGATTCAGGAGGTTAGGAGGAAAAGAGCATCCAAGGTAGGAAAAGGGGACTCTGGTAAAAATGTGGATTCCTGGGCCGCATCCCCAAAAGTCTGACTGTGAGGAAAGGTCCAGGATCTGCATTTTAACATGACCCTGTTTGTGTTTCCTAAGGTCACCATAACAAAGTACCACAAAATGAATGGCTGTAAACAACAGAAATTATTTCCCACAGTCCTCGAGGCCAGAAGTATGAATCAGGGCTGTACTTACAAGGGTGACAAGGGAGGATCCTTCTTTGTCTCTTTCAGTTCCTGGCTGCCCTAGGTGTCCCGTGGCTTATAGAAGCATCCCTCCAATCTCTGCCTTTGTCTTCACATGGCTTTCTCTGTGTGTCTGAGTCTCTTTTCTTCTCTCTCATAATGACACTTGTCCTTTGATTTAGGGTCCACCCTAACCCAGGGTTATTGTCTCATCCCAAGATTCTTAACTTACTTACACCTGCAAAGACCCTTTTTTCCAAATCAGTTTCATACTTTGAGGTTTCCCATTAGGACATGAGCAGGTCTTTTCTGGGGCCACTACTAGCCACCCTAGGGGTCCGCCTTTGAGAATTGTTTGGGTGGGTATCTGTCACACAGAATGTAAGTTGAATCTTTGATGCTATGAAGGGCACACTAAGGGCAGCAGGTAAAGCCAAAGACGGGTGACAATCAGGACCCCAAGGCACTGGGTGTGGACAGGCCCTCCCAGGGAGATGTAGGGGGTCAGGGCAGGGTCCAGGCCCTGTGTTGTCTTTGGCTATCAGTCAGCCAGACAGGGGATCTGTGAGAGCCCCTGATCAGTGACCAAGGGCAGGAAAAAAGGGGCAAGACCACTAAACCAAGGGGACATGGTCTATGAGAAAGAAGGAAGAGGGTTAGAAATTGCAAGGCATGGGCTCAGGGAAGGGTGGTGAGGATATTCATTAACTCAGCTAATGCACACCATGGTACACCTGCCATGGCTCATCCTAGGAAGAGCTGGTTGAAAAGATGCTGCCCTGGTCCAGTGTTGATAGGAATGTAAATTAGCATAACCACTATAGAAAACAGGGAAGGCTCTTCAGAAAACTAAAAATTCAACCATCGTAGAATCCAGCAATCCTGCTCTGGGTATATGTCCAAAGGAAATAAGATCCAGGTCTCAAATAAATATCTACTCTCCCATGCTCATTGCAGTGTTAGTCACAATAGCCAAGGTATAAGATCAATCTAAGGGGCCATTCGTGGATCAGTGGATAAAGAAAACGTGGTATGTAACTACAATGTAATACTACGCAGCCTTTAAAAAGGAGGGAATCCTGCCATTTGCAACAGCAGAGATGACCCTGGAGGATAGTACACTAAGCAAAATAAATCAGGCACAAAAAGACAGATACTGCATGACTCACATGTGAAATCTAAAATTGTCAAACTCATAGAAGCAAAAAGTAGCATAGTGATTGCAGTCACTGGGGCGAGTTGTCAGTATATAAAGTTTCAATTATGCAAAAAGAATATGTTCTAGAGCTCAGCTATGCCACATAGAGACTATAGTTAATGATACTATACATTGCATTTCAAAATGTTTTGAGGGTAGATCTCATGCTAAGCCTTCTTACCACAAACAACCAACCAACCAAAAAATAGAAACCAAACCAAAGGGACATAAGGTGACTTTGGGAAGTGTTGGGTATGTCCATAACCTTGATGTGGTGACAGTATCATAGGGGTTTGCCTGTGTCCAACTCATTCAACCCTATACATTGAATATGTACAGCTCTTTGCATATCAATCATATCTTAATAAAGCTGTTTACAAGTAAGGATGTTGTCTTTACCCTCAAGACGCCGGGGGTTCCATGACATATGTCACTGGAAGAGGGGAGCTGAAAAGGGGACATGAATTTAATCTGGAGATCAACAATACTCCAAGTACCCTTTAGCAAGCTGTAGATGGGAGATGTGGCCCTTGCAAGGTTTCCGGGTGATTTGTACCTTCCTTCCCTGGCTCTGTCCTCATAAAGAACATGGGACCTGCCTCAAACCTAAACCCCTGGTATGAACAGACAACCAGCTGGCTAGCGCCCTGGGCTTACAAGTGAGTTAATTCCTCTTGGGCCAAAAAGGTTCTGGAATTCTGGGGCTTTTGAGCAAGTAGATGTTCGGAGGTGATGTGAATCACGCAGAGCTTGCAGGGTAGGGAACAGGCCAAAGCATTGGAGATGGGAAAAGCCATTGACACACAAAACCCCAGGCAGGGAAAACCAGACACCCGCTAGCCACTAGATGAGCCAGCCTGAGGGGAAGTGAAGCTCTATTCTGGGAGAGACTAGCAAGAGGAACTCAGTACCTGTCTGGCTCCCCTGGGGGCCACAGTTAATCCAGTGTTTCCTGAGGATTCACAGAAGGCGCCTACTCCTGGCTTTGCCACCTAAGGAGCCTGAGACCTGGCAAAATGCACTTCACTCAGAGTTGGCAGCAAACAATTCCCCCCAGCCTAGCGGGATTTTTGAGAAGACTGCAAAGGGCCTGACACACACAAAGTCTGGATAAAAGTCTCACTCTTTTTACTTACCTCCCTGGTTCCTTCACATGTACCAGGGTGTTCACGGGGGTTCCTTCACCCTGTACCCAATGATCGCAAGTGAGCACCAGGTCATGCAGAGCCAAAACTCTGTGAGCCTGAGATGTGGTTGGTGTGGGAGCCTCACTCAAGTGTCTCCTAAAGTACCACCTGAGGGCTCTGGATCACAGGAAGCCTGGTATGGCCCCTTCACTTACTCACTCCTAAAACCAATCGAGTGTGGGTCACTGAACAAAGGAAACAAGGAAAGAAAAAATAAATTGAACTCAGGAACTTGGGAGCCCTTGGAGAAGAGAAAGTTCAAGCTGTAGTTTTCTAAAAGCTCATGTAGGGTCTCACTTTAAGTTTCTGTGGGTGTTCTGAAGCACCACCAGGTTTGGGAGACGGTGGCCTCAGTCAAGGAGACAGCAGCTCTCCTGGCCACCTTACTGCAATGGGAGGCTCTCAGTTTCTCCTCCAAGACTTCTACCCTTATTTCTCTTCTCCCTGCCTGCTGCCATTGCAGGACCAGGGCTGGAGAAAAGGAATTCAATTCTCTTGCCACATTTTGAATAATCCCAATGGGAAGTTCTTTAAATGGATGTGCACATGCCTGATAATTGGTCAGTCCATTTTGTCTTTTAAAAACAACACAAAGATTTGGGGAAGGGGATGATAAAGAAAAATCTTCTCTTTTAAAGTATTTGGGCGGGGGGACATAATATCTTTGTTTGTGGAGTGGAATTAATATCTCATTGATAGCGTTTGCTATTGTGTATCTGTCTCTCTCAATCTAGCCACAGGAGGTGACCTCCAAATAGAGTTAATTTAATCTGCAGAAATAACCCTGCAATTGACTTTCCCGAAACTGATATTAGATGAAATCTCTGTTCCGCTGAGCCTGCCTGTCATTAGCTATTCCCTGTGAAAGGCCTAATGTACAGCGTTTAAAAATCTTCCCTGCTGTTGTCAAGTTTCATAAATGCACTCTTTTATTAAAGAATTAGTAGCAACACGGGTTGTGGGGTGTGGTGGTGTTTGGGCAGATAATCAGGACTCTGCCCTGTGCAAACAAGATGCTGGGCAGCCAGTGGACCGAGGCTGTGAGTAGCAGGCAGCAGAGACAAAAAAGCCATCTACCCACAGGGCAAGAAGAATATGGGGCCCCAAGAAAGCAGAGAAGAAGGATGTCATGTCCCCAAAAGCCACGGAAAATGCATTGTTGAGCCAGACTGTGATCCGATTTGAGGTCACTACAATCCAGAGATACCTGCCTGCTCTGAGGACACAGTACGCACAGTGCCCACCTCAGCTCATTCTCCCCAGCTTTTGTTCTGGAGCCAGCCTTCACCCACTTCATGGACCATATGGCAATGGACATGTCCACATCTCAGTTATGTTTCTACTTCCAGCCCTTAGAGTCAGGACATACTCATGTCAGTCAGGTGATCCTGCACACGTGTGTCCCAAGTTCTGGGGTTGGTTCACTGCTGACCAACCAGAACTGGCCTTGGATCTCTCTTCTATCCCTCCTTCCCTCTCTGACTTAGGAATAGTTACGCTCCAGTCCATGGTACCAGTTTCCCATATTTATAGAATGAGTGAGATGATGGCTCCCCATATGGATGTTAGAATTCAATGAGGCAACACTGTAAAAAGATCAGCCACGCTAGGCACGGAGGAAGATTAGCTCAGGAGGCTTCCTGTTGTCCTCACCTCATATTCCCCTTATGATATGTAAGAGCTTGCCAAGGTCCCTACAGCTCACCAGAGTCTGGTGAGGGATTCAGTGGACAGGGAGAACCCACAGGGGACAAATTGGTTCCCAGTCCAGTAGCATGTTCCAAAGGCAATTCTACCCCCCAGACTTTTGACAGTCTCCCATAGTCACTCTGGCAGGATGGAAGAAAGGTACTGAACAGAGTCTTCAACATGCATCTTGTTATAGTCCACACTTTATTGAAAGAAGGATAACATAGGATTTTTTTTAAACTTTGGACTATATTTTTGGTATTAAAATTATATTTGGTAACTAAATTTTTGTAGCTTTGATCTAGCACTACTTCATTGCTTTAAAATATAAGAAATATAGGATAAAATCTTTGGGATATAGCAATAGGCAAAAAGATCTTAGACTTGACACTGACAGCAAGAGCCATAAGATGAAATATTGATAAATTTGACTTCATCAAAATTAGGAACTTTTGCTCTGTGAAAGTTAAGAGGATGAAAAATTGAACTAAAGATTTGTAGAAAGTACCTGCAAATCATATATTTGACCTGGATTAGTATCTAGACTATATAAAGAACTCTGAAAACTCAACAATAAAACTTAAAACAACTATAAAACTAAAAAATGTGCAAAAGACTCATGCAGACATTTCAACAAAGATGTTATGCAGATAGAAAATAAGCACGTGAAAAGTTGTTCAATTTCATTAGCTATTGGGAAAATGCCAATTAAGACCATAATAAGATATTGCTACATACTCATCAGAATGGCTGAAATCCCCAAAATTGCCATTATCAAATCCTGGTGAAGATGTGGAAAAGACAATGGGAACTTTCATACACTGCTAGTAGGAACGTAGAACAGTACAGCTGCTCTGGAAAACTCTTTGACAATTTCTTATAAAACTAGGCCAACAATTGCATACTAGGTCATTTTTTCCTAAAAAAAAAAAAAAGAAGAAAGAAAGAAAGAAAGAAAGAAAACTAAGGTTCACATGAAAACCTGTGAATGAATGTTTATAATAGCTTTATTTCTAATAGCCCCAAACTGGAAGTAACTCAGTTATTCCTCAACAGGTGAATGGTTAAACAGAATCTGGCATATCCACACCAGCAAAAGCTACTCAACAGGAATAAGGAACATATTATTAATACAGGCAACAACTTACAAAAATCCCCAGAGAATAATGTTGAATGGATAAAGTCAACCCCAAAGATTACACATTGTATGATTTCATTTATATGACATTTGAGATAGAAAAACTATAGAAATGGAGCACACATTGGTATTCACAGTGGTTAAGGAACATATAGGGTTGGTGGGAAGTCAGTGTGGCTATAAAAGGACAACCTGAGGGACTTCTGAGTGGTGGATGATTTGTGTCTGACTTTATCCACGTCAACATATTAGTCATGACATTTTGCTAGAGTTATGCAAAGTGTTACCTTTGGAAGACTAAAAGGTACAGAAAACTTCTATATTTGTTTCTAACTGCTGCATGTGACAATGCAATTATTTTTATCCAAATAAATAATTTTATCTAAGTATATGTGTGTGTATACATTCATACTTACACAAACATGGTTTAGAAACGGGGTGTTCTGAATGAGCCAAGACTCTATCCATGGAGGTTCAGCTGGGGTTCTACAGATTGACTTCTCCCTTTTCTCTACAGGATCCCTAAGAAGGCGGACAGCATATCCTCCCCAGCAGGGGTCATCTGTATTCTCTGTCTGCTCCTGACACAACAGGTGCTCAGGCCCAGCACTGGCACTGGTAGTACAGGGGTTACCTAAACAACTCACCTCAGGATGGAAAGCACCTACATGTCAGTACAGCATCACCACTTCCTTTCTCTGAGATCAGGTCTGGCTTCGTAGGATATGTTTCTCCAACCAGTTCCATCTGCTCCCCAGAAAAGCCTCTCAATATGTAGCCTCTGTCTGCCATCTGGGCTCTCTCCTATAGCATCATCCCCTGAAATCTTCAGGGAAGGTGTTGAGATGTGGCCAGGGTCTCTGTGGAATTTCAATATAGTACCAAAGGATTTACTAATAGACAACATTAGGAGTGTAAAAGTAACCGAAAAATCAAGAGTAAAGTTAAATTTTGGACCTCAATTACTAGAAGGGTGGGGTTTTCACCAGCAAATATGAGCAGATCTAAAAGAAATTATCTAAGATTCCACTTTAAGAAACTAGAAAAAGAAGAGCAGCTTAAATTCAAAGTAAGCAGAAGAAAAGAAATATCAAAAATTGCAGCAGAAGTCAATGAAACTGAAAGCAGAAGTCAAGAGAGAAAAATCAATGAAACTGAAAGCTGGCTCCTTAAAAAGACCAATAAAATTAGTAAGCTTCTCCAGGTTAACTATGAGAAAAAAGAGAGAAAACACAAGTCATAATATCATATAAGATAAAGGAGTTATCACTACAGATCCTATGACACTGAATAGTAATAAAATAATGCTACTAACAACTCTATACTTACCAGTTTGACAGCCCATATGAAATGAACCAATTCCTTTAAGAACGCAATCTACCAAAACATACATAAGAAGAAATAGACTATTTTAATAGGCCTATATGTATTATAAAAATTGAATCAACAATTAACAACCTTCCAAAAGAGAAATCACCAGGTTCTGGTGATTTCACTGGTGAATTATATAAAACATTTAAGGAATTAATTATACCAATTATCCGCAATCTCTTATTTTTAAGATATTCAGCACGTTTGAGTTCCTTATAGATCCTAGATGTTAGACCTTTGTCAGACATGGAGTTGGCAAATACTTTTTCCCAGTCTGTGGGCTGTCTCCCTGCTCTCTTGATGGTTTCTTTGGCTTTGCAGAAGCTTGTCGGTTTAATGAGGTCCCACTTGTCTATCTCATCTCTTATGGCCCATGCGTTTCGGGTTTTGCTCAGGAATTGGATGCCAGTTCCAACTTCTGTAAGGGTGTGTCCTGCATTTTCTTAAGTTCTCATGGTTTGAGGTTTTACATTTACGTCTCTGATTCATTTAGAGTTAATTTTTGTGTATGGGGATAGATAGGGGTCTTGTTTGAATCTTCTGCATGTGGTCAGCAAGTTTTCCCAGCACCATTTACTGAAAAAAACAAACAACCCCATTACAAAGTGGGCAAAAGATATGAACAGACACTTCTCAAAAGAAGACATACAAGCTGCCAACAGATACATGAAGAAATGTTCAACCTCACTAGTCATCAAGGAGATGCAAATTAAAACTACACTGAGATTCCACCTAACTCCAGTCAGAATGGCCATTATCAATAACTCAAAAAATAACAGATGCTGGAGAGGATGTGGTGAAAAGGGAATACTTCTCCACTGTTGGTGGGAGTGTAAACTAGTGCAGCCTTTGTGGAAATCAGTGTGGTGATTCCTAAAAGCTCTAAAAATTGACATTCCATATGACTCCGCAATCCCCCTACTGGCAATATACCCTGAAGAACTCAAATCACCCTATAAAAAAGATACCTGCACATGTATGTTTATTGCAGCATTGTTCACAATAGCAAGATCATGGAACCAACCACGCTGTCCATCAAAAGAGGACTGGATTTAAAAAATGTGGTACATATACATGATGGAATATTATGCAGCCATAAAAAAGAATAAAATCATGAATTTCACAGCAACCTGGATGGAATTGGAGTTTATAATACTGAGTGATCTCTCACAGAATCAAAGATCTGAGTATCACATGTTCTCAC
Source organism: Tarsius wallacei (assembly GCA_963574415.1). NCBI lineage: Eukaryota > Metazoa > Chordata > Mammalia > Primates > Tarsiidae > Tarsius > Tarsius wallacei. The sequence continues at coordinate 1,729 of CAUYQG010112463.1, read as the reverse complement.
TCATAAGTGGACCTTGAACAACTATCATAATACTACAAGAAAAGAATTGACAGTGGTGGGAAACTATGGGGGAGCAGGGGTTAACAGTAGTCAATATCTGTCTGGGAATGGGAGGCACACCTCATCAACAAGGGTACCTGCACGATGCATATTTGTATACTTAACCCTTAACTGTACCCAACAATTTTAAAATTAAAAATATGTTTAAAAAAAGATATCTAACAAAATAATAGTAAAAAACTATATAACTTTCAAACCTGAGGAAAAAAATTGAAATGATCAAAATAATCCAAAATAAAGCTAGAAATGAATTAAAAGAAATCCAGAGCAGGTGGGACATTTATGTGATGTTATAATTAATCCCAACTATATCATGTATTATGCTGAATGAAAGAAAGCAAATGCTTTACTTATGAGGTAATCCATTTTCTAGCTGGATAAAATAACATCCATATATAGAGTGTTTACAAGATATACATCTAAAATAAAAGGACACAGAAAGTTTAAAGAAAGAAAAGATGTAAAACACTAAGCATAATAGAGTTGATGTATTGCAATTTGAAAAAGATCTTAGTCAAAAAAGTACTAAAGATAGGAAAACACATTGCTTAATGATATAAAAGTCAAATCACTAGTAGATATAACAATTCTAAACTTACATGCACCTATAAGTCGGTTAATGTTATTTATTATATTACCAAAATAAAGGAGAAAAATCATAGGGTCATCTCAATACTTGTCACAAGAGCAAAAAATTTTTTAAATTACTAGCGAATTCAGAGTAGAAGAAAACTTTCTTTCACTGAGAAATTGTTTCATCAACAATGAAAGAAAACCTTTGGTAAACATTCTAAATAATGAAAATATTTCTAAAGGCTTTTCTTTGAGGTTGGAGGCAAAAAAAGGAAATTTATTATCCACAGGCTTATCCAGTGATCCTAGAGGACCTAGCCAGAGCAGAAAGTCAAAAAAATAAATAAAATCTATAAGAATTGAAAAGAAAAAAATGACACTCTCTTTACTTATAGATGATATTATTGCTGAGATGGAAAAAAAGAAATAATGCAAATATGCTATTACAATTAACATGTAAATTTAGCAAAAATACAAAGTCAATATAAGTTAGGTCGATTATATTTTTGAATACTAAATTGATTTTTAAAGATTTTTTAAAAAGATAACATTGACATAGGGATCAAAAAATAGAAATAAATCTAACAAAATATGTGCAAGATTCCTATACATAAAATTATAAAATATTAATGAGAAAACTTAAATATGACTGAAATAAATGGAAAGACGTATATTTATGGATTGTTGAACTATATTTAAAGTTTTTTTTTTCTGTAAAAGTTCAGCTAATATTATAGAACCAATGCAATCCCAATAAACATTCTGACTAAATGTTGTTTTGTTTTTATGGAAATTGAAAGCCAATCTTGAATAAGAATAAGGTGGTCAGATTTCTGCATTGGATATCAAAACCTATGATATCTTTTATGGCTTATGCTTTTGGAGATTTGATCAAGAATTGGTTGCCTAAGCCAATGTGCATAAGATATCACCTGCATTTTCTCCTAAGATTCTTTTTTTTTTTTTTTATTTTTTTATTTTATTATGTTATTGTGGGGTACAGTTAGGGGTTAGGCATACAAAAATATTTCGTTCAGGTACCCTTGTTGATAAGAGGTGTCTCCCCATCCTCAGATAGATACCCACCACCATTAAT
>CAUYQG010112462.1:0-25648 GCA_963574415.1 Tarsius wallacei | reverse complement strand
CATTTGTCTTTGCTGTTCCCTCTACCTGTGAATGTTCTTCCTCCAAATGTACTTGCTGTGGCTTTAGATTTTTACATGAATTTCATCTCTTTTGGGGCACTTCCTACTTCTTTATCTAACTCTACACCCTCTTACACATATGTACTCCTTAGGCCAAGCTTTATTTGTTTTTTAGCCCTTATCATTGTATAACATTTTTTTTTTTTTGAGTCGGAGTCTCACTCTGTTACCCAGGCTGGAGTGCATTGACATGATGCTCACAGCACCACAGCCTCGACCTGCTGGGCTCAGGCAATCCTTCTGCCTCAGCCTTCCAAGTAGCTGGAACCACAGGTGCGTGCCACCACACCCGACTAACGTTTTGATTCATTGTAGAGACGAGGTGTTACCAAAGTGCCCAGGTTGGTCTCGAAACCCTAGATTCAGGCAATCCCCTTGCCTCGGCCTCCCAAAGTGCTGGGATTACAGGCTTGAGCCACCACAGCTGGCCTAATCTTATTCTTTAAATAATAAGATGGCACACAAAGTAACTAAAGAATAGTTGGTACATAATAACGTATAATTCGACACTCTCCATGATTTTATTAAAAACTGAGGGGGGCTTATTTGGGTTACCTCACAACTAGTAGCTCAATTCCTTTTGATACATTCGAGAAAAAATTGTTTACAAAGTTCTAAAGATTCTCTATTCTAATGACTTCTTAAGTGTTGAAAATGTGCGAGTGCTTTTGGTTGTACCAATAAGAGTTGCTACTGACATTTGATACTTGAGTGGCAGAGATGTTAAACATCTTGCAATATACAGGACTGACAAAGAATTGCCCAAAATGTTAAGAGTACACAAAATGCAGAGAATCCCTCTGTTAAGACCAACTGCAGTAGGAAGACAATGCAGTAACTTAGGCCTACTATTTATAATTCTATATGTAAAGATGGTTATAGTGATTTATGAAAAATAAGTATTTACTAAAGTTTGTAAACATTAAAAAGGAATTTCTTAAAGAAAATTTGGAGTTCCATTCCTGTAGGTACTAATTCATGCAGAACATGGGAGAGAGAAATACATTTACTAAAAAATTTAAGAGACACTCACGAATGGAAGGTATCATTGCTTTGCTGCTCACAAAAGATGCCTACACAGTCCTTCTGTTCTTTTGCCGTATAGCCTTTATCATACAGTTGTGTTAGTCCAATTGTGAAAGAAAACAAAACAAGAAGGAACATCCCAAGAAATTTTCCAAAATCTTGTAACATCTGTCCCATTGATATCTGTGGAATATATTACATAGGTACTCATTAAAATTATCAGAAAAACAAAATATTATATAACCCAGCAATAAAAGGAAGGCAAACATGATTCACAGGCTATATCCATTTTATTCCCTCTAGTTGAAACATATCAGCATTTTTGAAAACATCACAAATCCAGCTGCTAACAAAAAGTCATTCGAATCCCGCCAACTCTGTTAATGTTGGATGGTCCATTCCTTGAATCTGGACCAGGTCTGCAGAGGACACTGTTGCTAAAGGCAGAGGCAGAGACATGGAGATTAAAGAATGGCCTAATTTACAAGGAATAAAAGTAAAATGCCCTAATCAAATATAAAAGGAAATAAATGCTTATATAGCTTCTTAAAGTTTACAAACATAAAATCATTATGACACAAAGTATTTCACCTGATTTTTGCAACCAATTCTAAACCTATTCCTAAAGAACAGCATTTCTTCCTCGAGAACAGCCCTAATTTCTTTTGAGGTGATTGATCTTCTTTCACTCTGGGTCCATTTTAAGAAAATATTATGTGAGCAAGCCAAATGAGTGTCCAGTATGCAATGTGTATCTTTTATAATTTAGACATGTAAAGTACATATGGAAGTGTTATTTCAGCCTAATTTCATTCTCCTACATATTGCTTCAAAATCTGGGGATTTGGTAATTTGCATACATTCTTACTTTTTAAATTGGCATACAAATTTGGGAAGTAATGTGATAGCATTTTATTGAGACAGAAATTCTATCTCTAGAAATTTAGCCAATAGATAAAGTATACAAAAATGTGTGTAGATACAATGATTTTCACTGCAGCACTGGTAGAGGCAGCAAAAAAAAAAATGTAGAAAATCCTAATATTGTTTTTAAAAATAATGAAGTACATCCACATGTGCAGGTATAGAAAGACATCTACAAGACATTAAGTACAACAAGCAAGGTATAGAACAGTATGTATATGTTAAACAGCTCTAATTTCCATTTTTTTCAAAGGATAGATAAGATACATATAGCTAAATATGCACAGGAAATTTCTGGAAGTTTACACAAGAAATTGTTAACAATGCTTATCTATGGGAGGTAAGACTAAGGGTATAAGAGGCAGTTTTGTTTTTTTTTTTACTTCATATCTGAATTTTCTTTACTATATGCATTTATTAATTTTAAGATACAAAAATTAGTGTTTAAAAGCAGCCTTTCTTCAAACTTAAGCAGGTCAAATTTCCATAATTAACTAAATCCAACTTAAAATTCTTAACTGACCCAAGCCAACATAGCACCTAGCTGCTTTGAATGACACAAAATAGTAACCACAGGCAGTGGCCAGTCTCTTCTAGTCCACTAAAGTTAGTCAGCTAATTAAGCAGAAGAAGCATGTTAAAATTTGTAGGTACATGACAAGCTAGTAACCCAGACTCTGCAACAGAGGTTCAATATGCCTGACTTTTGTGCATGTGACTAGGCCAGGTGGTACTTTTCAAAGTCCATGCTTCCCCCAGTTGCCCCCCTTGCAAAATTCCAACAGAAGAAACAGGGAGTGTTTAGAATGAGAAAACTCTAAATAGCTAAGAAAGTGAAAAAATACTGTTCTCTCTTAATCAATTACAGCTTTATTGGATTACCTTGGAAAAGAAAATCATTCATTCATTCAGATTGCGAGTACTCAGAAGAAAGCCATACCATCCCAGTATACAGCTTAAGAACTTATAACAGTAAGAATATAGTAACTGTTTTTGATAACTACAGAAAAGATCACCTTTGAATGAAGTTTGGACATTGTAAATTTACAGGTAAATAGTCTTCTCCAAGAGTGACCATGTATGAGATAATTTCATCTTTAAAAGTTTAGTCAAAGTTTTAAAGAATAAGTGTAGTCAATTTCAGTATCATGGTGATCAATATTGAATGAGAATACCACAAACTTTATGGCTTGTTGTTTAAAAGCATGTTATTAGTTCTTGTATAAGACAAAAGAACTAAATATAGGACAGTGGATATCAATGAGGTGAACAATGGCTTGAACAGACTAACCAAATATTCATGTAAAAGACAAATATCAAAAACAGTACATTTATTTTACACTGGGCAAGATTACAAAGTTTATGTATTTGGTTTTGTTTTATTTTTGAATTGGAGTCTGTTGCCCAGGCTAGAGTGCAGTAGCACAATCACAGTTTACCACAGCCTCTAGCTCCTGGGCTCAGGTGATCCTCCGGCCTCAGCCTCCCAAGTAGCTGGGACTACAGGCACGTACCAGCACCCGGCCAATTTGTGTTTTTTTCTTTTTCTTTTTTTTTTGTAGAAATAAGGTATCACTATACTGACCAGGCTGATCTCAAACTCCTGGACTCAAGCAATCTCCTGGCCTTGGCTTCCTAAAGTACTGGGATTACAGGCATGAACCACCATACCCAGCCAAGCTTAAGTATTTGTAAAAGTAATAATGATGCTCTCTTAAATATTTACTTATTTATAACAACTTAGCAGTTTTACTTGAAACATATGAAAATCTATGAAGTAAAAAGAGAAAGGTAATTAAAATACCAATGCTGAAATTTACATAGAAGTTAAAAATGGTATACACAGAGAAAAAAAATTCTTCTTGGTAACCAGAAAACTGAAATTAAAGCAAATTACTGCTAGTATAACTTAAAAGAAGATAGGACCAAATGCTATTAATATAGTGAAACAGTATTAACATAGTGAAATAGCTGAGTGACAGAAAATCAGTACACTGTATTGTAACAAAATAAAAATACTGAGGTGTTACAAGGATCAGTATTATATATAAGGAAAAGTAACAGATATATTTTTACCTGTTAATACTACTTTTGGAGTCTTATTCTTGAAAAATAATTTTAGAGAGGCAAAAGTCTCATGCGTAGAATACTATGTAGATCAACAAAAACAACCCAAATGCCTGATAGGGGAAAGGTTGCTATCATCAGGCTCATTACATTAAAAATTGCTGACAAAAGAAAGCAATAATAATAACAACTTCTAGTCATTCTCCTTCCAAATCTCCCTCCAGAATAAAGCTATAATTACCTGACAAAAAGTTTTATCTACTCAAGCCACCCAGGCTCAGAAACCTCCTTTGATGTGTGATAAGATTAAAATTCCTGGCACAGAGCCCTTGGGAGTCCAGCCCTACCTGTCTTTTTCAGCCTCATTTCCCCAACTCCAATCCATGGTCCAAGCATAAAGGATATCCTGTCTTCTCTAAACACACTCACTATGCTTTATGACTCCATGCTTCTGCAGGTAACTCTCCCTTTTTTCTTTGCCAGGTAAGTTTCTCACCTTTCTAGGGCTCAGAACAAATACCACCTCTTCTAAGGAGCCTTCCTGACTCTCTCCAGGTACTCCCTCAGTTACGCTCCCAAAGCAACTTTGTTCATTATTTCTAAAGCAGGATTTTTCACTTTATACCAGAATTTGTGTTTGTCTCCTAGCAGTCTTCAAGGGCGGGCACCATGTTTTAGTAAGCTCCAGAGCTTGGCACATTAATTAAAATGTTGAATACATAACTACTTTTTATATGCCTTTTATCTAATTCTTTACCACTTTCCAAGAGCCATCACGTATTTGTTTTATCTACCCTGCAAGGTGGGAAGGGGTAGTATTATCTCCATTTTTCCAAGTGACCACATTGAGGATCAGAGAGATTTACTGAATTGCTCAGGGTAACAGAACTAATAGATGGCAAAGGTGAGAAATGAACTCTTCTTTCCAACTCCTTGCAAGTAATTTTCTAAAACATCACTTTGTGATTTTATCTTAGTTCTCTCATTACAAATTTGGGGCTGGGTACAATTAGTATGGATTTAGCACTCACATAATAGTTCCCACACACCAGGGATTACTGAATTAATGGATGAATGATTATCCAAAAAAGATGTAATTGCTAATTTGGTTAACTAACACAAGATCTGGTTCTAACACTGTGTGAGTTGGGCCTTAGATTCTTGATCGATACGGGGAATAGTCCAATGTTGCGTCAGACTCATACGCGATTTGCCAGAATTTCACCCAATCTATGTAATCAGGATCTCTGAGGGCAAAACTTGAGAATCTAGGCTTAACATGATCCCCAGGTGATTCTGCTGCCCCACCAGTTTAGGAACCTCTAGACTACATGACTTGTAGGTTTCTCTAGGTCTAATATGACCCAAAATGCAAAGCATCTGAAATCACTCTACTCATTAGAAAGAGCACCAATCAACATAGGCTACTAAATTAAATCTGACACCTGTCCAGTAAAACCAAATAATTCACTAGAAATAAAGTACACGCTCATGTCTCAAGCACTACATTAACTTTCTGAGTTTGCTTGTATTTTCAGGTCGGCCATAGTTAACTAAGTATAAAAGGAATGCAGAAATGGATCTAAACATTTATGTAAAGTCCACCATGTATCAGGTACCCTGATATGTATACATCTTGCAAAGAGTGACCCATTTAATCCTCACAACAACAAAGAAACCGAAGCTCACAGACACTAATAGTAGATGATGGAGAAAGACTTTGAACCATGTCAGAATCCAAGGGAGTGTTCAACCATTTGTAGTGTTAGTAATTCTAATAATTAGAATAGAAAAGCAAGAAATTTAGATAAAAGCACTTGAATTATGATAAATGTTGAGGCTAAGAATGTACACAGTGACCCGCAAGGGTCTCCCTTCTTTAGTCTGATTTGCTCTTCACCAGCACCCCAGAACTACTCCTTGCCTGAAACTTTGAGGATTCTCCCTAAAACACTCCAATCAACCAAGGTGGGACCTGTAGTGAGACTGTCTAGAACCACATGATATAGCAGGTATCTCTGGGAAAGAAACATTTCTACCTCTGGGAAAGAAATGCATCTCTTATCCTAAGTGAAGCAGGGACGGAAGGAACTTTTGGGAAGAAAAGGAATTAATACTTAAGAAAATTCCCAAATAACTTCTTTCCTTCCTTCAAAAAATAAATAGTCTTTTTTCCCACTTAGCTTCTCTAGATAGAGGCTGAAAGCATGAGATTAAAAAAAAAAAAAAGGGGGGGGGGAGATGTGTTACTTTTGTGAGAAGGACTGGTTATTACAGCACTGAAGAAACAGTGGTGGCATTTTATAGTGGGAAAGGGAAAATAGAAAGAGCAAGGGAAAACAGGCCTACCTGACCTTACATCTGGTATTCAATCACCCAGTCTTATCGAGTACAACAATAACAAATGAAAGTCTCAGGTTTCTCTCTGAATAGAGCTTGGACTTGACAGTTACTTGAAAAGCAGGAATAAAATTCCTTGAAGGGCTGCTTTCTCTGAAAATCTTGTCTTTCTCTTCTATCCACCTCGACCTGTTCCACCCTACACTACAACTGCCTTCAAAATACAGGTATACTATATTTTATTCCACTTTATGGTGCTCCACAGATATTGGTCTTTTTTTGGTGGCTGTTTTGTTTTACAAATTGAAGGTTTGTGGCAACTCTGTGTTGAGTAAATCTATTTGTGCCATTTCCAACAATATATGCTCCAGATAGGTATACTTAAATTAATGCAGCAGAGTCTTGGGACAGAAAGAACTATTAATATCATATCTTCTGTTCTAAGCTACAAGCATAGAGAAAGGAAGCATGTAGGTCCTGAGAGCGTGTCCTACCCTGGGACCAGATGGGAAAAAAAGAGAGGATGCAGTGCTGTGTGGTCATGGCTTGTCATTTCTGAATCAAACAACTATCAGTGTTAAGCATTGTTTAATTCACTTGAAACAAGATAAAATTCATTTAAAATATATTAAACTCAGGAAGAGTTTTTTAAAAAATCTATTAATTATTAAAGCCTGCCCACAAAAGTTATTACATAATAAAAGTTAATGAGGGAATCATATTATAATCTGTAGTATAACAAAATTTGGGGGCAATTTAGTATAGTGATTAAGACCATTGGATCTGAAGCCAAACCAGCTGGGCTAGGATCCCAGTTCTGCTATTTACCAACCATGTGACCTTGTACAAGTTACTTATTGTCTCTATGCCTCAGATTCGTCCTCTGTAAAATGGAAATAAAAGAGTCTGACTCTAAGAATGGCTGTGAGGATTAATTAAATGAGATAGTAAATATAACTAAAGACCTCAGAACAGTATTTGGCACATAGTAAAGGCTCAATAAATGTTCACTGTTACTATTACTTTTAATGAAATGATTTATAGATTCTATTGTCATGTCCTTTTTCTTTAAAAATAAGACATTACTGACTTATAGCCAACCATGATTCTTATATCTGCTGAAGTGGATTAGCTGGTGTCCTTCACAAAAGCAGAAGAAGAAACTTCAGGTTGGCCTCTGGAGTCAAATAGACTCAGATTCAGCTCCTGACTCTATCACTTACTAGCTCTGTGAACTATTTAACTTCATCTTTAACTTAACACAGCCTATTTTCAAATGGCATCACAGTACTTCATGTATCATATAAGAACCTTTCAATAGTATATTTCTGTTTCTTCCAGCATGGACTTTATGCTATTGTTGTCATATTATATGTATAAACATGCATATATGTGTGTGTTTAAATATATACACATATATGTATATGTATACATGTGTACATATATGTATATATGTATGTATATATGTGTGTTATAAGTCCAACAATACATTGTTTTCATTAAACAATTATCTTTCAAAGAAATTTAAATAACAAAAAATGCTTATGTATTTAGCTATGTAGTTACCATTCCCTTTATGTACAGCTGTATTTTCTTGTACTCATTCTTTTGTTTGGATCCATATTTCCATATGGTATTGTATTCCTTCAACCCAAAGGATTTCCTTTAACATTTATTGCAGTGATGGTCTGCCAGTAATGCATTCTTTTAGCTTTTGTATGTCTTGAAAATTCTGTTTTATCTCAGTTTTGAACAAATTTTGCTTGATGTAGATCTTCTAGTTAACAGTTGTTTGTCTTTTTCCTTTCAGTGCTTTAAAAATGTTGCTCCACTGCTTCCTTACTTGCATTGCTTCTGACAAGAAATCTGCTGTCATTCTTATCTTTTTCCCCTGTGAAGAGTTGTTATTGTCTGCTGTGAAGATTTTTCTCTTTATCACTGATTTTGAACAATTTGAGTATGATGTACACTGGTGAGATTTTTTTTTCAGAGATATGGTCTCGCTCTGTCACCCAGACTGGAGTGCAGTGGCACAATCATAGTTTACTGCAGCCTTAAACTCCTAGTGATCCTCCCACCTTAGCCTCCCAAGTATCACCATGCCTGGCAATTTTTTTGTTTTTGTTTTTTGTAGAGACAGGGCCTTGCTATGTTGCCCAAGTTAGAGTTGAACTCCTAGGCTCAAACAATCCTCTCACCCCATCCTCCCAAAGTGCTGGGATTACAGGCATGAGCCACCACACCTGGCCCATTGGTGTGATTTTCTTTATTTTTTTTTCTGTGTTTGAGGTTTAATGAACTTGGATCTGTGGGTTTATAGTTTTCCTCAAACTTGAAAACTCTTCAGCTATTATTTCTTCAAAATCTTTGTCTCTCCTTTTCTTCAGAGACTCCAGTTACATGTGTGTTAGCCACCTGAAGTTATCCCAAAGTTGACAGATGCTCCATTTAATTTTAAAATTCTTTTTCTTCCTTTTATTTTGAATAACTTTGATCATCTTTTCAAATTCACTAATGTATTTTTCTACAATGTCTAATCTGTCATTAACCACATCCAGTACATGTTTCATGGCACACATTGCAATTTAAATCTCTACAAATTTGATTTGGATCTTTTTTCCATCTTTCATGTCTCTATGAAACTTTTTGGACATATGGAATATAGTAATAATAGTTTTTGAATCTTTATTTGATAATTATAACCTATGTGTCACTTTTGGATAGGTCGATGAACATATTTAAGTTACCTGGAAACAGTTTAATCCTTTCAGATTATGTTTTTTAAATTTTATTTGGTGAAATCACAGCAGTGAGTAGTCTAGAGATAACTATTCCCTAGAATACTAGAGAGGCAAGACCCTTCTGAGTACTACCCAATGGGGTTTTCCTAGTTTGGCTGATATAAACAGGCATTATCCTCTGAATGAACTTAAGTACTATTTCTACTAATCCTGTCAGATGTTTCTTTCCCTGCCCCAGGTAGTGTCTTCACATGCATATGATAATCAGTACTCTGCAGAATATGCAAGGGAGAATAGCTAAAAATCTCCAGAATTTTCTCTCCATGCAGCTCTGTCCTCTCCAGTACCCCATCCTGCAAACTCAGTCTCAATGAACTCTCAGATCTGTCTCCTAAACCCAGAATTCTGGCAAGCGTTGACTGCACTTATTCACTCTGTACCCTGCCTGAAAATTAACACAAGACAGTAAGCTAGGGCAATTGTTATTTCTTGTTTCTTAGAGATCACTGTCCTTTATTGCCTAATGTTCAGTTTCTTATAAACTGTTTTTTCATATATTTTGTCTGTACTTTCTTCCTTTTTGATTGCTTCAGGCAGGAGGACATATCCAATTTTTGTTACTTCATGTTGGTTGGAAATAGATGTCAGAAACTGGCTCTTCATTCCTAAGCTATATTGCACTTTCTCCTTTTTAACCCTTTGTCGAAGTCCATAAAGAAATTTCCAGTATAGGAACTTAGTCATCTCATCCATTTTTAGCTTAAAAAAAAAAAAAACCAATGTGCATGTAAAAACATTGTTGATTCTTAAAGCATTCATAGATAATATTAGTGGCAAAAATAAATTGAAATAACACATAGTTTAAGCTAGTGTTTCACATACTACACTTTTGAGAAATACAGAGACTTGCACATATTTCATCAAAAACAGATGAGGTTAAATGAATTTAGGTAATGATTGTTTGAACAAGGTTAAACAAGTGTATTTATTTTTTTCTCAGAAGCTTTAATATAACATGCACTGTGAATTCCCAAAAGAGGTATACAGTATGCAGTGTGTCCCAAACTTACTTAATTCAGAGCATCTCACAGGACTTGGTTAAGAGAGCCATACTTCAGGAAACACTGTTGCAGGATGATAGCACAAGCCTAATCAAATCAGGTTTTTCCTATATATTTTATTTTCATATCCCTGTTTGGAGAAGGTAATTATGCCTTTTATTTAAAATAGCTCCTTTAAAAAATGTAAAAGACAATCTAAATTGTTAGCAAATTTTGACTATTAAGGAAAAATGAATATTGTTCAGATTTTCAGAATTATAAGGTAGAGTACTATATAGAGCTAGCAGCGGTGATCCTACCTTCTACAGTCAACTACCAAACTCCAAATTCAACCAATTGTGAGTCCTTTCTTTGGTGTAAAGAGACTAAGAATTTAATTTAGTCTTGGACTTTCATGCATCATAATCATACTACTTTGGACAAATCACATACCATCTCAAAAGTTCAATTTCTTTAACTATAAAGTATTATAAAGTATAAAGCCGAACTACGTAACCTCTATAAATTTTTTAGCTCTAAATATGCTATTTTCTAACTCATTACATTTACTATTTATTAACAAAAGTGAAAGAGCTTTTTAAAAATATAGCTTACACCTGTAATCCCGCGCCTTTGGGAGGCTGAGGTGAGTGGATTGCCTGAGCCTGCGGGTTCGAGACCCGCCTGGGCAACTTGGCGAGACCTCATCTCTACAATAAATTAAAAAATCAGCCGGGCGTGGTAGTGCACGCCTGTAGTTCCAGCTACTCGGAAGGCTGAGGCGGAAGGATCGCCTGAGCCCAGCAGGTCGAGGCTGCCGTGGCTGGGAGCGGCCACTTCACTCCAGTCTGGGCGACAGTGAGACTCCAACTCAAAAAAAATATATATATATATAGCTTACATGCTTAATAATCATCAAGCATAAATATTTCTGTTTGCATAGGTCCTTCTTATAACTTAAAACATTTAAAACTGTAAATGTGAGATTCATTTTGATGAAAAGCAGATTTTTACATTACTCTGTGTCTGGAGTGTAACTATACTTTAAACATATAGTCTATGTCCATGGTGTCGGAGAGGAGGCCAATGGACCACAGATTAATAACCTATGAGTAGCTGAAAGCAAAGGGTTATCACTGAGCCGGAAGTAAAGTAGATAAACACTCCATGTCCTTCTAATTGCTAATTATTTTCAAAATCGAAGTTTAGCTTTAACATCACAAGAGAACAATGTGCCAGTAAATAAGTAGAAAGATGTAACGATAATGACATCTAAGAAATGTTCTTGAAGAAATTTTAATCACTTACCTGTAATGGACCCAAGATAGAGCTGGTTGTATACATAAAAAAGAGACGAAGGTAACTCAGAACATTTGCAAATGCGAAAAGCCCTTCTGCCACCAGTGTAGGATGGAATGCATCCCAATCCTTCCGGTCAGCAAAATCATGAAACTGTTAGGAAGAAAAAGCCAATGTAAATAAGCTCTCTCAATTTAGACAAATAAAAACAAATATTCTGAGTGTTGAAAGAAAGTTATTTTTATGTTATCTTTTTGTAGGGGATCTCCACCTATGTTATATAGACGTCTCCTTTTTTAGTAGAAATATTGTTTTCATTAAATTTCTATGATTTCTATGTATGTGAAGCAGTATTACTTACTCTATATGAAGAGGTTTTCCCAGAATTCTGAGATTTCAGAAAATTAAACTTTAAAAAAAAATTATCATTAAACTTTTTATGAATAAATTGTTGGCTAATTTTCTTAAATTCCACCACACAAACTTTTAAGTACATGTGCTATCGATTAATTCACTATCATATTAAATTAACCTTGTCCTCTGACTCTAAATTCTAGAAATTCATAGAAAAAAATTTTCCCTTTTAAATACAAAATAAAAAGAGGACATTATTGTACTGAGAAATAGAGTCCCAATTTTGGAGAGAAGTAGAAGATTATATACCAGTTATCTGGCATAATAGTAATATTAATAATTATTATTCTTTTGAATCAGGGTCTCACTCTGTAGCCCAGGTTGGAGTATGGTGGCACAATCACAGCTCAACGCAGCCTTGACTTTCTGAGCTCAGGCTATCCTTCTACCTCAGCTTCCAGAGTAGTTGGGACTACAAATGCATCACCACACCCAGCTACTTTTTTGATTTTTTGTAGAGATAAGGTCTTCCTAGGTTGCCCAGGACTTGTCCTGGGTTCAAGCAATCCTCCCATCTTGGCCTCCCAAAGTGCTGAGATTACAGGCGTGAGTCACCACACCCAGCCATGACATAGTTATTAATAATGCCCCCTTTCACTCTCAAAATGTCCTGATTTGGATAATAAATTATATAAGCACCCACTTGTAGAATTAAAGAGACCAATCTTCCATACTGCTGACTAATTAAAGGAATGCATTTTTTTTTTTGAGTTGGAGTCTCACTCTGTTGCCCAGACTGGAGTACAGTGGCCGCTCCCGGCCACTGCAGCCTCAACCTGCTAGGCTCTGGAGATCCTTCTGCTTCAGCCTTCCAAGTAGCTAGAACTACAGGCATGCGCTACCACGCCCGGCTAATTTTTTATTTATTGTAGAGATGAGGTCTCGCCAAGTTGCCCAGGTGGGTCTCGAACCCACGGGCTCAGGCAATCCACTCACCTCAGCCTCCCAAAGCGTGGGATTACAGGCTGAGCCACTGAGCCCGGCCTGCATTTTTTAATAAAGTAAAATGATATAAGATAATCAGCTTGCTTTTTCTATAATCTATAAATTAGTCAAAAGACAGAGAGTATTATACTTTTAGTTCTTAAATGTGACCTTCTAGAAGAATTCCAAACTCAGGGTTTAAACAAAGATGTTAAAATAAAATTTATTACCCTTTCTGGACTTGGAGAAGCTTAACTGTTGAGGACAGTAAAGTTATAAGATGTTTATATGGCAAGATTTTTGTCAAATTCTAAATAAAAATATAAAGCTGGTAAAATGATTATAAATATGTTACTTTTAAGCTATTAATGATCATGACTAAGCATGTATAAAATAATATGTAATAAATTCCGTTCAGAAAAACTCTTTCTGGCAGATATAAAGATCATTTATGTTGTATCCTCATTTTAAGTATATACAGGTTAATGAACTAAAATAACCTAGCTCAGATATAAGGAATTGACATCTGGAAGAAAGGAAATGCCTAGAAAGACCTGGCTTTAAATCCAGTCTTGATTTCTTACTGTATATTTAGACTAAGTTTCATTTTTCTTATTTGCAAAATGGGGATAAGGATCTGTGTTTCATAGAATCCCTGTGAAGATGCAATGAGATAAAGTATACTAAATACCAATATACTGTCATAGACTAGGTAACCATCATGTAAATGTAAGTAACATCTTTTAAACTATTGAAAAGATAGGAAATTATGTGCACACAGATAGGTTTAAAAGAAAAGCACACCAGACAACAATTTGGCTCTATGTAATTCTGAATTACATAGCTATGACATATTTACATAGCTATAAATACCTAAGATATTTATCTTAGGTATTTTCAAAATAAACTTAATTTGTGCCTTCAATTGACACAGTAAATAATCACCTTGTTATGAGCAACCACTTTGAGGGCAAAGGTTGCCAAATAAAGGGAATTCATGACAAAACTGAGTTGATTACGAGATTCTTCTAAAAAGTCTTCCAACCCTTCATACCAGAGTCTTTTAATGTCTGACCAAATCATTCCTAAAAAAAGAAGAAAAAAAATCAGAAAATACTTTCCTAGCTCAATATTAAATGAAATAATACTTTAAGACTCCACCAAGTATTAAATAAATAACCATTGGGCCAGCTAAAGCATTATTCAAAAGAAAAAGAAAAACAAGAACTTTCTAGTAAAAAGTTCCTAAAATTTGAAAGAAACTAACCTTAACTTTCCTATGACTTTAAGAAATAACCTTAAGTTTAATCTTTGCCAGAAAAGGATTTTAAGTGATGTGAAACAAGCATAAAAAACCAAACAAATTGATGCTAACACACACACACACACACACACACACACACACACACACACACACACTCCCCAACAGGCTCAGTGCCTGATCCCTTTCTTTACCCACACTTACTACTTTAATGATCTCACCCAATCTCATGGCTTTAAATATCACCTACATGCAAAGTCTCTCAAATCTGTATATGTAAACTCAATCTATATTTATATAATAATTTGGATCTCTAAACCTTTCTCCTAAGCAACTTATATAGGCACTTTGGCTACTGTACATCTCCAACTGGATGTCCTACGCTATCCAAACTGAATTCCTAATCTTTGCCCCTAAATTCACTACATTTGCAGACTTTCCCATCTCAACTGACTGGAACTCTATCCTTCTAGTTGCTCAATCTAAATGTCCTTGAATCACCAGGACTCACATATTTCTTTTAAACTCCACATTCAATGCTGAAGCAAATCCTGCTATTTCTGCTTTCAAATTACATATATTTAGGATCTTGCCGCTCTCATAACCACTGCAACTTCAAGCCACCCTCTTTTTTTGCCTGAATTACTGAAATAGCTACCTGGTCTCTCTGCTTCTACTCTGATCTCCCTAACATCTATTCTCAACACAGCAACCACAGAAATTCTTTTAAAATGTAAATACTACTTTAGAATCCTTTTAGAAGATCCCAGAGGAGAAAAAATTAACAGCGGATCCAACTGTTTCTCCATGAAAACATAACCTCATATTATCTCCTACTATAGTGGTTTCCTTGAAGATGTACTATGTTAAGAAATAAATGGAAGATCACTTGTGTTCATCATCATTGAAAAAACAACCAGACAGGGAAACTGCACTGGGAGGACTATGAGTGAAGTCACGGTCCCTGAAGGGATATAACCAGGACTGTGTAAAAACATGTTGAGAGACACAGGCCTCAGCCTTTCTGTGTGACGTCTCTCTTAACTCAGGGTGTGCCTGTAATGGGACTACACTCTTGGGGCCTATAAGATACAGTTCCTGTTGGATTTGAGACTTTCCTAGTTGGGGTAACCCGTACCATGCATGTGGCCTCATCCCATACAACTGAGAACAGCAGTCCAAGTCTTTTGTAAGGTCTCCCAAAGATATATTTGAAGCTTGAAGCTGTCAGCTGACATGCCGTTTCCTGTCTTGTATCCTACAAAGCTAAGTTAACTGATGCCAGTTTTCAGTTTTTTGTGTCCTGAGAGTATCCGAGAACTCAAGACCACTGCTGCTGACTGAACATAGTGGGCCTTGCAGTTTTCCTGAAATCCTACTTCATTAAGAGTCAAGTCAATCTTTACAATGGTCTCCAAGGCTCCACATTACCGGTCTTCTCTGACTCATCTCCTACTGTCTTTCCTTCTACTACTATAGTCACACTGGCCTCATTGCTTCCTTGCTGTTCTTTTAATACACAGCACTCCTGCCCTCAGGCCCTTTACATTGGCCTTTCCTTCTGGCTGGAGGATCCTCACCCAGATACATCCACTTGACTAACGACCTCACTTTTTCTTTTTTTTTAAATTATATATATTTTTAACTTTAAAATTGTGGGGTACAGTTAAGGGTTAAGTATACAAATATTCATTATGCAGTTACCCTTGTTGATGAGGTGTGCTCCCCCCCTTCCCCAGACAGATACGTCTTTGCTCGCATCTCCCTGACTACCTATTTAAAATTGCAAGCTCCATGGCTACTACTCCCAATCCCTCTAACTCTGCTTTTACAGTACTTATCACTTTCTAACACTGAATATAATTTATTTATTAGGTCTATTTTTAATTGACTGTCATTCCTCCACTTTGGATAAGCTCTTCAAGGGTTCTAGAATCTTTGTTGTAATTACCAGTGTCCCAAATGCACTGAATAGTGCCTGATACAAAGAGGGTGTTAAAATTTTTGTAAATGAATAAATACACACAAGTAAAAACCAAACCAAACCAACCAAACAAAAACACTTCCTCTTGTTAGGCCAAAAGTTCCTCCATGATTATATATTTCTATTAGTACCAGACAGTCAGGAACATAAACCAGGGGAGTTTTATGGTATATCACTTCATTAATACATTTTTAGGGAGAATATAAAGTAGGACATGGAAATCCTGCTGCAGCATAACACATGGGAGGGGATCAGAATCATTCTCTGGCTTACCAGTAGGCGGAATAATTCCCCTGGGAAGTACATAAAACATTCTTGAAAACCTCTATTCATCACATCTTAATGATGCAGTATCCATATTTAAAGTAGAAAAAAAGTAAAGTTTTTACAGCTCGAACAGGAAAAACACTTTAAAAATCCATTTGGATGAGATTTTACTCAAAATGAATAGACTGTCTAAAAGTGTTAATGAAATAGTCTAGCAGGTAATATTTTATTAACTCAAATATTATTTTCTTTTATTTGGAGAGGCAGTGGGGATGAAAGCTTTCTAAGTATTTATCATGTTCAGCCTTCACCCAGCTGTAGGAGATGTGGGGCAGAAACATATTAAACAAATCCTCCATGATAATACTTTCTTGAAGACTCAAATTACTGTCCAATCCTAGATCCTGATATACAATAGTGTGCAAATCCTTATTTATGAAGCATCTTCAAACACTCATATTTAAACTTTAGATACATTCCTGTTAGTATTAAAACATTAAACGAAGAAAGATGCTTGCAGAAACAAGTACTTATTTCTGTAAAATGCAATATTATACCTAAAAGAAACTCTTAACCAAAAGTTAAAACATGAATACGGAGAAAATTGTTGACCAAAAAAGGCAGACATAGGAAAGTACAGTGAGGACCACTGTTAGGTAGTTTTCCATTTCCAATGCAACATCCCCACCGAAATGAAGCTAATTTGCTTGATGTATTTTATATTTCTACACTGGATTGAAAAGAACAAAATAACTTAAACTATTATAAGAAATGTAATCACTACATAATCAACATTCTATGTTTTAGGGTCTTTTTTTTTTAATTAGTAAATAACATTAATAAGCAGCAATTCTAGCCATTTTTCAAATTTCTCAAGGCTTAGTCTTAGGTTCTCTCATCTTCTCATTTTACACTTTCTCCTGGCATCTTTTCCATGTCCATAGTTTCATATACCACCTATATTCAGATATTCACACATTTCTAACTCAAGCTTGGACTTCCTCTTAAGCTCCAGACCAGCTGTCTACTTAACATCTCTCCTGGATACCTCAGAGACTTTTCAAACCCAACATATCCAAGATTATACTAGGATCTGCCCTCCCACAAATCACCAAACTACAACTCTTCCAAAATGCCTCCGTTGCTTAATAGTCTCCCTTTCCTTCACCTCTAAAATACTACGTATTTCCATGTCCAATTGGCCTTAACTTCCTTGTAAATATCTCTCAATTCTGTTACCTTCTCTCTTTATCAAAATCACCCTAAGTCCAAGGAATCACCAGCTCTCGTCTGGATTACTGCAAAACTTCTGCATTGGTCTCCCTCCATCTCTTCTAGCCACAGCCCCTATCCTCCTAGCCCATTCTTCACTCTGTAGACAGAATAAGCTTTTCAAAAGGCAAAACTGATCATGTCTCTTGCCTACTTAAAAACTTTAATGGTTTTCCATTGTTCTTAGTATAAGTCAAAATTAGCTAACGTGGGCTATAAGTCCTTGCATGGTCTAGTATGTTTCCACAGTTTGATTTTGAATCAAGCTCCTCTTGTTTTCCTTTCTCCTAATGGTAGCCTTTACTCAGTCCCTTCTTTGCACCATGCTCTCTCTTGCCAATGGGCTTCTGAATCTCAACCCAGAGTATTTTTCTCTCCCTATTCTCCAAGTTGATGCCTATTTACCCTTTAGATTTAACTAATTGCTACTTCAGAATAGATTTCTCAACCTCCCTGATTAGGTCAAAAGCCCCTATAACATGCTTGCTTTCCTAGCACCATGACCTTTACTTAATGGCACTTAATCCATTTGCAACTTTTTATTTATCTGTGTGATTCTCAAGTTAATGTTTTGTGAATTTTTTTGCCTTTATTAAACTATAAGCTCCATGAGTGTAGGGATGTAAGAACCATATCTGCTCCTGTCCGTGCCTGGACAAAGTAGGTACATGATACTTAAAAAATACATTTTAATAATCGCTGTTCTGAGCTTTAATCAACAAATTGTTTCCTTTTTACCTACCTTGCTTTTTATAACTTGATTCTATTTTTACCTGAAAAGCTAACAAAAGGAAACAGAAAACAAATGTACAAAATTCGGACGTCAGAGTAAAAAGTCACTGTGCTCATTGCTTGAAATAATAAATTGAACCCAGAAGTGCCTGTAGGCAAGTAAGCAAACAATCCCTACATGCTCATTTAGAGCAGTTTTGGATCTATGTATCGAAGAAAGCCCAGAGAGATCTAACTACATAATAGGTTTAAGAAGACATCTTTGGGAAGATTTCTTCAGATAGAATTGCTACAGAGCAGAAGATGAGGAAAGTAAAACACTTCTAGAAATTTTACTGGCTTAATTTGCATGCATTCTTCTAGTGAAGCAGAATACGGTTAGAAAATCAATCATGTTGGGGGGGTTACATATGTGTACACATATTATGTTGAAAACTGGGCTATTATTCTTAAAAGGGAATAGCCCTGATTTTACCATCATTATGAAAATCAGCAGCCGGGCTCGGTGGCTCAGTCTGTAATCCCGCGCTTTGGGAGTGGATTGCCTGAGCCCGCGAGTTCGAGACCCGCCTGGGCAACTTGGCGAGACCTCATCTCTACAATAAAAATCAAAAAAATTAGCCGGGCGTGGTAGCGCGTGCCTGTAGTTCCAGCTATTTAGAAGGCTGAGGCGGAAGGATCGCCAGAGCCCAGCAGGTTGAGGCTGCGGTGGCCGGGAGCGGCCACTGCACTCCAGTCTGAGCAACAGAGTGAGACTCCAACTCAAAAAAAACCCAAAAAAAACAAAAAAAGAAAATCAGCAACAATATTTATGCTATCCAAAGGGTGACATGTCTATTTGACTTTGGTGAGTAAAAATTCACCAAGACATAAAAACTTTAATTTGATTCTTACACAGACTTGAATAAACTGAATCTTATTTACAAAACACAGAAAATATTATTTTTTACTACTACTTAAACAATGGGTTATAGATAAATGACATAAAGTTTCATTTTGTTAAGACTAAGGTATATATAGTAATCTTTCAGAAATAGTTGAAATGAATAGAGGGAAAGTGCTTCTTTGATAGCCTTTTCAAACTAATATATTTTTAACTATTCAAAAAATAATATAAACAAACTTCATGTTGAAAAGATCCACAGTTAACAAGAAAATATTAACAATAAGGAATTATTTAATTCTTTTTAGCCTAGAGTTTAGACGTATATTATTTTTACTTTATCTAATTTTAAACATTAATTATTCATAGACTGAATACTGCTAAAAGAAAAACTGAAACCAAGTTAATTGAAATTAACTGATTTTTCAAATAAAAATGTCAAAATATGTTATTTTTATAGCAGGAGAAATGAAATTGAACACTGTAAATTAAATCTTCTCAACCTATTTAATATTCAGAACAATAAAGGATGTCTTTATCAAAAGAGAAATACAATTAGTACTATATACCATAGAAAAGACTAAATTTTAATATCATTTTACTCTAAAGCAAATAATAGATGGACAGATGGAAAATGCGGAGGTTAAAAACAAGGTTGAAAGTACAGAGGGAAATAAGGGAAATGTCTTTAAAATACTATAAACAGATAATGCGATTCCATCTCAACCCCCCTAACCATACATACAAAAGGGTGAGGTGAATAAAAACTGTAGAAATATAGCATAATAAAAAACAAAATTCAGGCCGGGCTCGGTGGCTCAGCCTGTAATCCCGCGCTTTGGGAGGCCGAGGTGAGTGAATTGCCTGAGCCCGCGGTTTGAGACCCGCCTGGGCAACTTGGCGAGACCTCGTCTCCACAATAAATCAAAAAAATTAGCCGGGCGTGGTAGCGCGTGCCTGTAGTTCCCGCTACTTGGAAGGCTGAGGCGGAAGGATCTCCGGAGCCCAGCAGGTCGAGGCTGCGGTGGCCGGGAGTGGCCACTGCACTCCAGTCTGGGTGACAGAGTGAAACTCCAACTCAATAAATAAATAAATAAATACATAAAATAAAATTCAGAAATAAAATGTCTTATACTTTAAAAATATCTGTTATTTCTAAAGAAATTTGGCTATATTACAAAGAACTGATCTATGCAGTGCATCACCAGAGACCCCTTTAAATGTAAATAATGTTTCTATAATAGAGATAAAGTAAAATATAATTACAAAAGTTTATAAGTTCTTAAAAGGAAAACTAATCTTATAATGAAACAGAATAGTTGACTTTCAAAATGCAGAGGAATATAAAATATATCAAGTTTCAAAATACCTAGGAAGAGCTCATACTCTTAGACCAAAAAAGCACTCATGAACAACCGTAGAGTCTGAGAATAAAGAATTTTTAACTTCCATGTATTTAAAAAAATTAAATAAGATATATGCTTTCTTATCATCAAGTTTAGAAACATTTATCTTTACAAAAGTGTTAAGTTTTCAATGACCATGGAAATGTTGAAGTTCTTGTGGTGTGACCGGTGTAAAATTACAAAATGAACTCAATGTTCATAATGCCATCAAGCAAGGGCGAACTAATGGGCTAAATAAAGGCAAAACCTTTCAAACTAATTTGATACTTACCAATAATCCACATTATAAGAAGATAGTCTATTCTTTCAAGGGCTGGCCCCATTGTGTTTTTCTTATCTTCATTGTAGACAAGAGAGTACAGATTTAGTAACAGCAAGAATGTGAAATATGATGCTCCATGGATAATAAATTTCATAAAAGGTGTGTGAATGATTCTACCAAATTGAGATTTTGGTGCTATCAAATAACAAAGTGACAAAACTGGCCAAAATATGCCTACTGTCAAAACAGTCATTATCTTCTTACAGGTAGGCTTACGTCGGTAACCTGACATCTGTCCAAACCAAACAGTGTTCAGGAATTGCTGGCAGTTGGACTGGGAGACAAACTGAAAAGGACATACACACACATTAAAAAGAAAAAAGTAAAATAAAACCTTTAAGTACTGATCAATTGATTTTCAAAGTTTTAATACTAGTTTAAAAATCAATTCTATACAATGAATATTGACTTTTTCCCCTTTTTCTTATAAGTAATAAAAGAATGTACAGGTTAAGAGCATATACTCTGGAGCCAGGTTACCTAGATTCACATTCAGAGTCTTACTAAATAACTTGAATAAGTTTTTAAATTTCTCTAAGCCTCAAATTACCCATCTATAAAATGGGAATAATAATACAATCTACTCATAAAGTTGTGAGAATTAAATGTAAAGCTCTTAGAATAGTGCCTGGCTCATAGCAGGTACTATATAAGTATTAACTGTTATTATTAGCCCATTAGCCATTATGTCACATTTAATTTACAAAAACTCTTACAATAATATTTATAAAATTTCAAAGTTAATATACACAATCCATAGAAAAACACACCATTACTGTTTGCAGTCTAGAGAAGCTGCAGATTTTAGTTAACAAGAAACCAAGATGGCAAGGTAGCAAAAACAATCAAAGGTTAAATATTAGATCTATTTATGCTCCAGGAAAACACTGAGAAATTCTTAAACAGCATTGAAGATTCTCTTAGGCACGCTTAAAACTGAGTTTTATGTGAGAAGAAAAGGGAAAATATTTCCAAATATGAGAAAAATTCTAGTTCAAATACAGAAATTAATTTACCAAAGTTTACAAAGATTCTTAGTTTACAAACTTCATAGGCAATATTTTTCCAATATAATGCTCCCATTGTGAAGTATAACTTAAGGGTTCTGATAACTGTGTCTTTAATAATATGATCAGGTTTGAAATTATTATTATAAAACAATATTACTAAGGTAATATAAAATAATATTTGGTCAATCTTCTGTTTTGAAAAGACTTATCCTGACATAGAATATAATTTGTAAAATATAATTGTGTAGTGAAATTGTAGAACTGGATAGAGTTTTGTTATTTATTGTGCTTATCAAAAACATTTCTAATATACTATACAGTCAGCTCTCTGTATCTGTAGGTTCTGCATCTATGGATTCAATCAACCATGGATTGAAAATACTCAGAAAAAAAGAGATTCTGCTAAGTTCCAAGAAAAGTAAAACTTGAATTTTCTCACCCCGAGTACTATGCTGAACCCACGTGAATGCAGTAATGTGTAGGCATTGTATTAGGAATTATAAATAATCTAGAGATGATTTAATGTCTACAGGTAGATGTGTGTAGATTATATGTAACCACTACACTAGTTTATATCAAGTACTTGAGCCTCTATGGATATTGGAATTCACAGGGGATCTGGAACCAATCTCCCATGTATACTGATAGACAACTGTACTTATTTTGGCAATAAAGTCTTACTTCATTCTTTATTCTTCTGCTCAAACTCCAGTGTTCTTGGGGAATCTTAATTTGTTTCTCAAGGAAAAGTACCTGGGAGAGAGACAGTTTTTCCTCCTACCAACTACCCAGTTTAGTAGCATCCTGAATTTAGTAGTTTTACCCTTCTCCCAAATATCAAAGCAATCTCAGGACTGATTACTGTCCTTTCCATCCCTCTATAGAATGATGATTTAATTAACAATAGTGTTAAATTTGTATTTGGAAAAAAAATTCAATTAGAAATGTTCTAAGTCTTCAGTGAAACATGGACACAATTTTTTTCTTCCTATAATTAAGAGGATGTCAAAGTCCCCTACCCTTAAATTCAATAGGCTTTTGGTTGTTTTAACTAGTCGATTCTAGCAGAAGTGATGCTATGTGACTTCTGAAGGTAAAAGGCCATGCATCTTCCACCTTGCTCACTGGAACACTTGTTCTTGGAGCTATGAACCGACATATAAGAAGTCCTATTGCCCTGAAGTTATCATGCTGTAAGGGGCCACATGCAGACACCCCAGTCAGCCTTCAAAGTCTTTTGCGACCACTTCCTCAAAGTCTGCCCACCATGATGGCCATGCTTCTCCATGGTTTCAGCTGTGAGCTCTTAGGAGCCCTACCTTCTGTGGACTCACTCATTGAGCACCCAGCCCACTCAGACCTCCTTGGTCCGGAGTCCTCAGTTGCTGCTTGGATACCAGATATGAGTAGAGATGCCTCCAGATGATTATAGCCCTGTCATCTGAGTTATCCCCAGCTGAGTCCCCAGATAGGGGAAGCAGAGGTATATCATGATTGCCATGCCCTTTCCTAATCCCTGACCTACAGAATCCAAGAGCACAATAAAATGATTATAAAATTATTATAAAGTAATTATGAAATGTCATTTTATGCCATGAAGTTTCAGGGTAGTTTGCTATTTAGGACTGATAACCTGAGCAAAGCTTACCAAATATTTGAGAAAATATTATCTTTCCCTTTGATCATATTTAGAAATCTAGTTTAAAAAATTACTTTACAGTTTTATTCATTCTTAAAATTATAAAGTATCTTCCTTGCAACTAACAAATGTGACTACTACTTTTTGTTACCTATTCTTTCACCTTCTTTAGAACTGAACATTTGGTTAACATGTGTGATTCCTTCAGGGATATAGATATCATTAGGAAATTGCTTCTTAGATTTTTCTTTTTTAACTAGGATAATATTGGTTCTTTACACCTTTCTTTGAGGTTCTTTTTGTCAATTACTTGAATTGATTGTATGTCTCGTTATCCCTTTATTCTATCATTTTCTAGTACTTCATGTCCATTTTTGGTTGTGGAACACAGACTATATTAACGTAAGATCTAGTCAAAATATATGATTTGAGGACGATGACATCAGGGTTCCTACGTTATCTATTTATATGTATATACATTAGCATTGTATTTCTTTTTATGCTACCTAGGTATGGGTATGCTGATAATTTATTATATTATATCTACATTCATCTGAATTCTAGAACTTTTTTACTATAAGTGTTCCTACTTTGAGTAAGAACCTTGGAGTAGCAGAAAAGTCTAGGATTTGAAGCTAAAGACTTAGAGAAGCAATATACTGTCTAGGCAACCTAAATGCTTTAAACATTTATAATTCCTTTATCAGTCTCCTAATAGCTATGTGAGGCACAAATTTTCAACCAAGACGATAAAAAATTCTGCTTTTTGCACCAGACATACTGCATCTTACTTTCTATCATTATCTACTTCAGGCCCCATTTTTGTAATTACATAAATGTAATAAGCAAATTTGATTTTAATACCTGTGTTGATAATGAAAATAATGGGTATCAGAAATAATACCTAATAAGTACCATTTACCAACATCCCACACTACCAACTAGATACTACTAGCTACATATAAATACCACCTGTTCAGTACATTATCTCAAAAAATGAAATTTAGAACGCATATCTTCCCATTCAAGTTCCTGAATCATGTGTATATATGTGTATGGGGACTAGCAACGGGTATTTCCTTTAATAGGAAGGGATAATGCCAGAAGAGTCATATTCAACTTAGTTGTCATATCATGTGCCTTTCCACCTTTCACAATGAATCACAAATAGAAAGAATCTGGAAATAGAATATCTAGTACTTTATTTTTAAATAGAAATCACTATTACTATAGAAGGGGCAATTTATAATCAGGTCAGTAAAATACACCTATGGCAGACAAAGCACAGATGGAAACTTCCTTATAAAGGCATCTATTGCACAGGATCTCAGGATCTGACCTGTGTAGCTACTATTTAGCAAAAACATTAAATCAACATCCATACTGTTACTATACTTAATAATTACTATATAGTATCTATCATTTACTGAGTACTTGATTAATGCTAGTACTCACTGTGCTAAACACTTCAAGTATATATTCTTAATTCTTTTTTTTTTTTTTTTTTTTGTCGCGCAAGGGCTTTATTGGGGCCAGGCTCAGTCCTTCTTGGCCGCCGCCTTCCGCATGGCGGCCAGCACGTTGCTCAGCTCCTCGCGCTTCCTCTTGGCGCGGATGTGCGTCCCCACCCGCTTCTTGATGAACTTGAGCGCCCGCTTGTCCTTGGAGACCTTGAGCAGTTCCATGGCGCGCCGCTCGTAGGGGGCGAAGCCGCACACCTCCCGGATCACGTCCCGCACGAACTTGGTGTGCTTGGTCAGGCGCCCGCGGCGGCGGCTGTGCCTCGGCTTGCTCACGTTCTTGGTCACCTTGTGGCCCTTGTTGAGGCCCATGGCCATGGGTTAGCGCAGGGCCATGGCTGCTGCTTTCCAATGGCTGCCGCGACGGAAGGCCTTCATTAATTCTTAAAGCTAAAGCTCAGACAGATTCAATAATTTTCCCAAGACGTACAATTGTGTTATGAAGCAGAACTAGGATCTCAACACAGATGTGTTACTCTAAAGCCTTTCCTCTGAGTCCCTAGACTACTGTAGGGGC
>CAUYQG010112459.1:0-15352 GCA_963574415.1 Tarsius wallacei | reverse complement strand
TCCCGGCCACCGCAGCCTCGACCTGCTGGGCTCCAGCGATCCTTCCGCTCAGTCTTCCAAGTAGCTGGAACTACAGGCGCACTCTACCATGCCCAGCTGGTTTTTTTTTTGATTTATGTAGAGATGAGGTCTCGCCTGCCCAGGCGGGTCTCGAACCCGCGGGCTCAGGCAATCCACTCACCTCAGCCTCCCAAGGCGCGGGATTACAGCCTGAGTCACCGATCCCGGCTGAGGAAACTTTATTTATTTATTTATTTTTGAGTCGGAGTCTTACTCTGCTGCCCAGGCTGAAGTGCAGTGGCATGCTTATGGCTACCTTAGCCTCGACTTGCTGGGCTCAGGTGAGCCTTCTGCCTCAGCCTTCCAAGTAGCTGGAACTAAAGACATGAGCCATCATGACTGGATAATTTTTTTGATTTATTGTAGAGATAAGGTCTCACCAAGTTGCCCAGGTTGTTCTCGAACTCGAGGGCTCAGGAAATCCTTTCACCTCAGCCTCCCAAATTGCTGGGATTATAGGTGTGAGCCACTGTGCCCGGCCTGAGGAAACTTTAAAGGTGAAAGGAAAAATTAAGAACTAGGAAATAGAAACCTGGAGTAAATAGGGATAATACAGGAACCAGAAGAAAATTACTTGAACCTCACCTACTTTAATTATATACCTAAAGAGTTAAGAGAATTTAGTACATTTATGAAATATGAACAAAGCCAGATGCGGTGACTCATACCTGTAATCCCAGCATTTTGGGAGGCTGAAGTGGGAGGATTGCCTTAGGCCAGGGAGTTTGAGACCAATCTGGGCAACACAGCAAGACCCCATTTTTACAAAAAGATTAAACAATTAGCCAGGCATAGTGGCATGCACCTGTAGTCCTAGCCACTAAGGAGGCTGAGACCGGAGGATTGCTTGAGCCCCAGAGTTCAAGGTTGCCCTGAGCTATGATCAAGTGTGCCTTTGCACTCCAGCCTGGACGACAGAGTGAGACCCTGCCTCTAAAAATAAATAAGTAAATAAAACAAGAATCAATGTTATGAAAAAAATGGAATAATAAAAGAGTAAGAAAGCCTTCTTAGAAGTTAAAAATATAGTGGCTGACATTAGACTTTTTTTTTTGTTTTTTCGTGTTGGAGTCTCACTCTGTCACCCAGGCTGGAATACAGTGGCACGCTCATGACCACTTCAGCTTCGACTGCTGGACTCAGGCGATCCTTCTGCCCTCAGCCTTCCAAGTAGCTGGAACTACAGGTGTGCACCACCATGCCTGACTAATTTTTTGATTTAGTGTAGAGATGAGGTCTTCCCAAGTTGCCCAGGCTGGTCTTGAACCTCTGGTTCAGGCAATCCTCTCGCCTCCACTTCCCAAAGTGCTGGGATTACAGGCATGAGCCACCACACCCGGCTGACATTAGAAATTTAATAGAAGTGTTGAAAAATAAAGTTGAGAAAAATCACTGGGAAAGTAGAACAAAAAGATACACTGTGGCAGCTGAGTCTTTTCTTCCAGAGTATAGAAAT
Source organism: Tarsius wallacei (assembly GCA_963574415.1). Taxonomy (NCBI): domain Eukaryota; kingdom Metazoa; phylum Chordata; class Mammalia; order Primates; family Tarsiidae; genus Tarsius; species Tarsius wallacei. The sequence goes on along the minus strand of CAUYQG010112459.1, from coordinate 13,836 downwards.
GAGGAAGCCTAAATTAATAGGAAACACATTCCTATCAAAACCCCAGCTAATTTCTTTGTAGAAATAGACAAGTTGATCCTAAAATTCATGTGGAAATGCAAGGGACCCAGAATAGCCAAAATTATTAAAAAACAAATTTAGAGGACTCATGCTATCTGATTTTAAAACTTTCTACAAAGCTATAGTAGTCAGGACAATGTGGCAGTGGCATAAATATAGACATGCAGATCAATGGAATAAAATAGAGAGTCTATAAATAAATCCTCATATTTATAGTTAATTCATTTTGACAAGGATGCCAAGACAATTCAGTTAGGGAAAGAACAGTTTTTTTTTTTCAACAAATGGTGATGGGACAACTGGATTTCCATATGCAAAAGAAATTGGACCCTTGCCTCATACTGTATACAAAAATTAAGTCAAAATGGATCAAATTCTCAAATGGGCTCAAGTGATCTGCTTGCCTCAGTCTCCCAAATAGCTGGGACTACAGGCTCACATCATCACACTCAACTACTTTTTTAAAATTTTTGTAGAGATGAGGTCTCGCTATGTTACCTAAGCTGGTCTTGAACTCCTTAGCTCAAGCAATTCTCCTGCGTTGTCCTCCCAAATGTAAGAGACACAACTATAAAAATCTTAAACCAGGTGTGGTGGCTCATGCCTGAAGTCCCAGCACTTTGGGAGGCAGAGGCAAGAGGATTGCCTGAGTTCAGAGTTTTGAGACCAGGCTGGGCACCTTGGCGAGACCTCGTTTCTACAATAAATCAAAAAATTAGCCAGGCATGGTGGCACATGCCTGTGGTTCCAGCTACTTGGAAGGCTGAGGTGAGAGGATTGCCTAAGCCCAGCAGGTCTAGGCTGCGGTGGCCATGAGCGTGCCACTATACTCCCCTGGGTGACAGAGTGAGACTCCTACTCAAAAAAAAAAAAAAATATTAGAAGGAATACAGGCATAAATTTTTGTTATTTTGGCTTAGGCAGTGGTTTTTTAGATATTACACCAAAATCACAAACAGGCAGGCTGGGCATGGTGGCTCACACCTGTAATCCCAGAGCTTTGGGAGGACAACACAGGAGAATTGCTTGAACTAAGGAGTTCAAGGCCAGCTTGGCTAACATAGCGAGACCTCATCTCTACAAAAATTTTTAAAAAGTAGTTGAGTGTGACGATGTGAGCCTGTAGTCCCAGCTACTTGGGAGACTGAGGCAAGCAGATCACTTGAGCCCAGGAGTTCGAGTCTGTAGTGAGCCTTGATCATGCCACTGCACTCCATTCAGCCTGGGCTTTCATATAAAATTAGAATGTTAGACCAGGCTTGGTGGCTCAGCCTGTAATCTCAGCACTTTGGGAGACCAAGGCGAGTGGATTGCCCGAGCCCACTGATTCAAGACCAGCCTGGGCAAGTTGGCGAGACCTCCTCTCTACAATAAATCAAAAATTAGCTGAGTGTGGTAGCACATGCCTATAGTTCTGGCTACTTGGAAGACTGAGGTAGAAGGATCACCGGAGTCCAGCAGGTGACACAGGGGTGGCCATGAGCATTCCACTGCACTCCAGCCTGGGTGAGAGTAAAGACTCCAACTCAAAAGAAAAAAAAAATCAGCCGGATGTGGTGGCGCATGCCTGTGATTCTAGCTACTTGGGAGACTGAGGCAGAAGGATCACCTGAGCCCGGTAGGTTGAGGCTATGGTGTCCGTAAATGTGCCACTGCACTCTAACCTGGGCAACAGAATAAGACTCTGACTGAAAAACAAAAAAAGAAATGAAAGACTTTTGTGCTTTAAGGGCACCATTAAGAAAGTGAGATGGTAACCCAGAGAATGAGATAAAAGTTTTGCTAATCATACTCTGATAAGGTCTGTCAGAATTTGTTTGAGTAAACAGAAAATATATATGTATTATACCTAATATATAGAATATATAAAGACATCTTACATCTCAGTAATAAAAAGACAATCCAATTAAAAATGGCAAAAGGATCTGAATAGACAATTCTCCGAAGAACATATACAAATAACTAATACATGATGCTCAATGCCACTCGTAAGTATATACCTAAGAGAAATGAAGATGTGTCCACGCAAAAACTTGTACATGACTGATCATAGCAGTGTTATTCATAGTACCCAGAAAGTAGAAACAATCCAAATGACCAACAATTGATGAATGGATAAATAAAATGTGGTATATCCATACAATTGATAAAGTATGGTAATAAAACTACCTATACAAAATTAATATCAAGCCAAAGGGTAAAAGCTGTAAAAGAGATCCTAGTCCTGAAAAACTGCAACTATGGTTAGAACTTAACAAATCTGTTGTCTCTAAGTTTGCTTTCACTCTAATAGAGGATAGTTGATTATCTTCTTGTCCTGACCCCTGGGCAGGAAGGAAGCTGCCCTGAAAGACTGATAAACATACAATATGGCTGGGTTTGGTGGCTTAGCCTGTAATCCCAGGACTTTGGGAGGCTGAGGCGAATGGATTACCTGAGCCCGTGGGTTCAAGACCCACCTGGGCAACTTGGTGAGACCTCATCTCTACGATAAATAAAAAAAAATTAGCCAGTCATGGTAGCATGAGCATGTAGTTCCAGCTACTTGGAACATTGAGGTGGAGGATCGCCGGAGCCCAGCAAATAGAGGCTGCGGTGGCCAGGAGCGTGTCACTGCACTCCAGCCTGGGCGACAGAGTGAGACTCCAACTCAAAAAAAAAAAAACCAAACAATATTTTTCCCTTAAGCAGTGGGCCTAATACTGCATAGGTCTTCTTGAGAACAAAAGCGGAGGGTGAAGGACTAAAGCAGCTCTAATCTTCAGGGACCCCACCTCCTGCATACTTTCCTCCTAAAATAATTCTATAATGGCTATCTATCCAGGAACCAGTAGCTGATGGTTACAGGACTTGCTTAATAGGTAGCATCTATTATAAAACCTAAGAATGGTATTGAGATATTTTTCAGGCACTGATGGATCTGAGGCCCCACCCAGGCCCAGAACACATCCAGGAACCTGGTTCTACAAGTCCTGTGGTACCTCTTTCCAGAAATTAGCTCTGTGACATGAAGACAGTTTCGATACCCCTATGACATCATCATCAATCAACAGTTCCTAGCCCCCTGCCCACCAAATTTTCCTTAAAAACTCTAGCCTCTGAATTCTCAGAGGGGTGAATTTAAGAAATATCTCCTTCTTACTCAGTTGCTTAATGATATCAAACTCTTTTTTTTTTTTTTTTTTGAGCTGGAGTCTCACTCTATCGCCCAGACTAGAGTGCAGTGGCACACTCACGGCCACCGCGGCTTTGAACTGCTGGGCTCAGGTGATGCTTTCACCTCAGCTTTCCAAGTAGCTGGAACTGCAGGCATGTGCCATCATGCCTGGATACTTTTTCTTGATTTATTGTAGAGATGATGTCTTGCCAAGTTGCCCAGGCTGGTCGCAAACCCATGGGCTCAGGCCTCCCAAATTGCTGGGATTATGTAGGCGTGAGCCACCATGCCGAACTGAAACTCTTTCTCCACTATAATGGCTGCATCAATCTTGGTTTTTTTGGGCAGTGGACGTAAGAACCTGGTCAGGCTGTAACAGTAATTTATCCATATTATTTGGCAATCAAAAGAAAGTACTGGTAAATGTGACAATACGAATGAATCTTGAAAACATTATGACAAGTGAAAAAAGCTAGTCACAAAGGACCTTATAATGTATGATTCCATTTACACAAAATGTTCAGAATAGGCAATTCTATAGAACCAGAAAGTAGATTCGTAGTTGCCTAGGGGTTGGGGGAAAATGGGGTGTATCATAGGTGTGGGGTCTCTTTTGGGGCAATGGAAATGTTCTAATATTGATTGTGGCAATGACTGCACAATTCTGTAAACATACAAAATTCATTGAATTGTATACTTTAAATGTGTGAATTGTATCTCAACAAAACTGTTATGAACTTATTTTTTAAAGAAGAAATCCATTATGTGAGAGCCATTTACAGAATATGCTCAATTTAGAGGGTGGGACAAGCACCAGAGAGCCCCAGAAGAGGAAGTCCCAAAGACAGTCTCATGATATCCTTTCTGGGCAGAAGAGTTACAGAAAAAGAGGTTCTATTCCTAGAGGCCAGATAACAAAGGCAATTTGGAGGTTCTGAATCGGATAAGAACAACTTAATGCCATAGAGGATATCTGGGAACAATAAGGAAAGCATCTTCCTCCTCTTGTGATCAGAGAAGAAGAAAATGCTGAGAGCAGAGAAGCAGCAGCAAAGAGAGTACTTTGAGATCTGAAGTCAAGGGAGAGAAATGAAAATTGACCTCACTTCTGAGGCCTGGGGAGCAAGTGGGACAGAACTGGAGGTAAGGTGAGAATCCAGGGAAGAGTAGGCAGGGTAAGAGAAGATGCAGGAATAGTGTGTGCAGGTGTGTGCAAAGCTGAGGACCTGGGCCAAACCTGGTTATAGGTGGGAGACCAAAGGTCAAGGATGAGGGATAGTGGGAGGATAAGAATATCTTTATGCGCCAGGCGTGGTGGCTCATGCCTATAATCCCAGCACTTTGGGGGTTGAGAGGATTGCCTGAGCCCACGGGTTTGAGACCAACCTGGGCAACTTGGCGAGACCTCATCTCTAAAATAAATAAAAAAATTAGCTGGGCGTGGTGGCTCATGCCTGTAGTTCCAGCTACTTGTAAGGTTGAGGCAGAGGGATCACCAGAGCCCAGTAGGTTGAGGCTGCGGTGGCTGTGAGTGTGCCACTGCACTCCAGCCTGGGCGACAGAGTGAGACTCCAACTCAAAAAAAAAAAAGTTGCTGGAAAGTGATAGGCAACTCTCTGGTTCTTGAATATAGTACAGGGTGTGTGAGTAGTAAGTAGGGAAAATCCTGAATGAAACAAGGGTAACAACAACAAAAGGCTTATTCAATTCCAGGCATGAAGAATAACACTTTACTTACAAAGGAAAGAACATTAGCTTAGGTTTTTTTTTCTTTTTTTTTGAGTCGGAGTCTCACTATGTCACTCAGGCTGGAGTGTAGTGACATGCTCATGGCCACTAAAGCCTCGGTCTGCTGGGCTTATTAGAGAATCACGCCACCACGCCCAGCTTTATTGTAGAGATGAGGTCTCGCCAAATTGCCCAGGCTGTTCTCGAACCCCTGAGCTCAGGCAATCCTCTCACCTCGGCCTCCCAAAGTGCTGGGATTACAGGCTGGGCCACCGCTCCAAAGAAGGCTTTGGACTTCTGCAATACTATTATAGAAACTAAAATCCAGAATCCTATACATAGCTAAGACATCATTCTTGGGAAAACTGATGATATATTTGGAAATACTGTAGAAGATGTGATGGAGATTGTCAACATCCCTTTAAAATTTAATCTTCCTCCTTTCTGTGGGATTATAATTGTAGCCTCAAACATGACATTACATTTCCCAGCTCCTGGTGCGGTTACATGTGGCTATGGAGTTACATGTGGACTAGGTTGTCTCTAATAGAATGTGATCAGAGTGTTTTGTGCCATTTCTGAACCTAGTGACTTAGGACCAGTGTATGATTCTGGCACATTCTCAGGAAGATGTGCTAGTGACCTCAGTTTCAATGATGGAGAATCAAGATGGGGGAATTCTATGTCAATAAATGACCATGTAACAGCACAACTGCTAATGTCCTATAACAATGCCCTCATCTTCAACATGAGAGAAAGAGAAACTTTAACCTTATTTGAGGTATTTCATTTTGGGTCTTCTTTGTTATAGAAGTTTAGTCTGAATACACAGAGACTCAGGGAGTAGATCACCTATTACTTTACCTGAGAAAAATACTCTGAAAGTGTACTCTAACTAGTTTTCAAGGTAGAGGAAAATGAAAGGGAAATAAAGAGTGATAATAAATCTGTACTCTGTGTGAAGTTTAAATAGAAATCAATGTTGCAAATGAGAATTTGTCATAGGACAAAGTAGGTTCTTGAAACAGAATGTTAACACTGGCAGAATCCCGAAAACATCAGACTAAAAGCTCCAAATGATTTTAATGTGTCAGTTATTTATCATTATATAGCAAATCACCCCAAAACTTAGTGGCTAAAAACAACAATTTATTATTTTTCATGGTTCTGTGATTGGCTGGGTTCAGCATGGGAGTTCTTCTGTTCCATATGATGTTGACTGGGGTTATTTTTGTGGCTGCATTTAGCTAGTAGTTTGGCTGGAACATCCATGATGGCTTCACTCACATGCCTAGGACCTAGGCAGGGAAGTTTTGGGACTTCTTGCTCTTTCTCTCCATGTGGTCTTTCCAGCAGAGTGGCGATACCGATTTACATGGTGGCTTCAAGACAGCAAAGGCAGAAGTTGCCAGTCCTCTTAGAGCCTATGTTTATGACTGTCAGTGTCATTTTTTCCTGCAATTTATTGGACAAGACAAGTCATAGTCCAGCCCAGATTCAAATGGAAGGGAAACTGATTCCATCTTTTGATGGGAGAAGCCTCATGCACATACCAAGATGGGAAGATTGTTGGCAGCATCTTTGGAAACAATCTTTCACAGTTTCATAGTTCATACTTTCTGGTCATAATGACTCATATCCATTCCCAATCAAAATACACTCATCCCTTCCACCGAAAGTCTCAAACCATTATGATATTGGCTCAAAGTCCAGGATCTCGCCATCTAAATGAGACCCATGAAGAAGAAACTCCTCTGATGTAGTTCATTGGGTGTAGCTGCTCACGTGCAACTTCTTCAACCCATAGACCTGTGAATCAAATAACAAATTATCTTCCTCCTCTACTCTTTGTTTCCCCCCCATTCCTCCACATCCCAATACACATGATAATACAGAGGCATAATGACTCCACTGGATACTGCTCACAAAGAAGAAGAATAGAAAGCACATTAACTGTTATTGAGCCATAATAATTCTGAAATCTACCTGGGTGCCTATTGTCAGGTTCTCTTACTCTTGGAGACATGACATTTTCTTCGATTGTTTTGTTTTCTGGGAATAGTTTTATAATACATCTTTTTCCAGAGGCTTTTTCTTCTGCCCACTGAGAAAGTCTTTTCCATAAGAAATGGTTCATATTTGGAGTTGAGTACCTTTTCAGCTTCTTTCTGTCCACAGAAAGTTGGGGGCTTCCCAGACACAGTGGCTCAAGCCTATAATCTCAGCACTTTGGGAGGCCGAGATGAGAGGGTTGCCTGAGTCCAGGAGTTCAAGATCAGCCTGGGTGACTTGGTGAGAACTCGTCTCTACAATAAAATAAAAAAATGAGCCGGGTGTGGTGGTATGTGCCTGTAGTTCCAGCTACTTGCAAGTCTGAGGTGGAAGAATCGCCTGAGCACAGCAGTTCAAGTCTGCAGTGGCCATAAGCATGCCACTGTACTCCGGCCTGGGTGACAGAGTGAGAGACTTCAACCACCCCCCCCCCCGAAAAAAAGAAAGTTGGGGGCTCAGAGATCTTTTTCATCTCCAACTGCCCTTGCTCCTTATAGCCTATGGTTTTGCTTTTGCCCATATACTTCTCTTAAAAACTTTGTGAATGTTTTATGAATCTTACTGGGATTCACTCTATGCCCCTCACACCACATCCATACTACTTTCTGAGATAGAAGTCTCTCTTCTTTGGTTGTGTCAGATTACTGTAGCATAATGCCCTTATATTTCTCTGAAGCCCTTTTGTCTAGGTGAGAGGGTCTATAAGGCACTGCTTAACCCCCTACAAGGTCTTACAGCTTCACTCTTTATTTGATCTTGACCTTGAGACCACATTTTACCTGTAATGTCCTAGATTTGATCTTTGTTGTGAATCCATTTCTTATTTTGATGATCTTCTACTAGCTGGAGAGACTGTCCTGGCTCCTTTATACTTTGTCTATTATAAGTAGAAACATCACAAGTAAGTAAGAAATGTTTATACTTACATTTACAGGTCCACAATTTTCTGCTTGAAAATTGAACAATTTCTTCTTTAGTTTATTCCTCTTTTATAATGCCGTATCATAGGTGGCTAAAAGGAATCAATAAATACTTTAAATATTCTGTATGGAAGTCTTCTAAGTGAGATCCAGAATGTCATGAAGTATATTTGCTAGCTTTTCTTTCTTTTTTTTTTTTTTGAGTTGGACTCTCACTCTTTCTCCCAGGCTGGAGTGCAGTGATATGCTCATGGTCACTGCAGCCTCGACCTGCTGGGCTCAGGCGATCCTTCTGCCTCAGCCTTCCAAGTAGCTGAAACTATAGGTGCGTGATACCATGATTTATTGTAGAGACAAGGTCTTGCCAAGTTGCCCGGGCTGGTCTCAAAACCTTGGGCTCAGGCAATACTTTCACCTTGACCTCCAAAATTGTTGGCATTACAGGTTTGAACACCCCGCCTGTTTGCTAGCTTTTAAGTTATCACAGGTGACAATGCTGCCAAGGATTTTGCCACTACATAACATAGACTAGTCTTTCTCATGCGCCCATAACAATATCCTCACTGCTCCTCTCTCTAGTCTCCACTAATATAGTCTCCTTGCTGCCTTTCCAGACTTTGCCTGCTGCGTGGTCCCAACATCAATGCCATGTGTTTTGTGTTTTAGTTATGAGTGTACCCCATTTCTAGATATCAATTCTGTAATAGTTATTTATTATTATGTGACAAGACACCCCATTGTTACGTGGCAATAGATGCTGCAATCATCTGGCAATCTGGAGAGCTAAGATAGTTTCACTCTCATATGTGGAGGCTTGGTGCTGGCTGTGGGGTCACTCTCTACATGTGATTTCTCATCAGTCAGTAGTTTAACCCATCTAACCCTGACATGGTGGCAGGGGTGTTCCAGGAGAGTGAAAGTAGAAGAGGCAAGGACTATTGAAACCTATGCATAGGAACTCATATGGTATCCTTGTGCAATATTATATTGGTCAAAATAGTCCACAAGGCCAATTCAGAAACAAGAGGAAGTGAAACAGATTCCATGTTAGTCAAGGCTCTCCACAGAAACAGAACTAATAGATTATGAAAATGCATTATTATGAGAAATTAACTCACATGATTGTGGTGGCTGAGAAGTCCCGTAATCTGCCATCTGCAAGATGGAGACTCAGAAAAGCCAGTGGCATAATTCAATCTGAGTTCAACGGCCTGACAACTAGGGGAACTGCTAGTATAAATCCTAGTCCAAGAGCAGAAGAAGATAAGATAAAATGTCCCAGTTCAAGCAGTGAGGCAAAAAAAAAAAAAAAAAAAAGGCAGGTTCTTCCTTCCTTCTTTCAAACCTTTTGTTGTATTCGGGCATTCAATGGATGAAATGATGCCTTCCCATATTTAAGAGGACAGTCTACCTTACTGAGTTCACAGATTCGAGTTGACACATGAAATTAACTATCACAGACTATTCCTCTTGATGGGAGAAGTTGCAAAGAATTTGTGGCCATATTGAACCTCACATAAGTAATTGTAAAAATTCTAAAGTAAATATGATATTTAATAATTTTTTTTTTGAGTTGAAGTCTCACTCTGTTGTCCAGACTGGAGTGCAGTGGCATGATCATTGCTCACTGCTTCCCTGACCTCCTGGGCTCAGATGATCCTTTTACTTCAGTCTCCTGAGTAGCTGAGACTACCGGCATGTGCCACCATGCCTGATTTTGTGTGTGTGTGTGTGTTTATATTTTTTGTGTTTTAAAACAAATTTTTATTTTAAAGATGTGGGGTACAATTCAGGGTTAGGTACACAAATGGTCATTGTACAGGTAAAGTTTGGGCCTCACTTTGGTCCCCATGTCACCTGGTTTGAGATCAGGTACCCTTATTGATGAAGTGTGCCCCCCTGCTCCCTCCCTTGGCCATTTCCCACTACTGCCAACATCTTTCTTATAGTATTATGATAATTGTTCAGGGTTCACTTATGAGTGAGAACATGTGGTACTCAGTTCTCTGTCTCTGTGATAAATCACTGAGTATTGCAGACCCTAACTCCATCCAAGTTGCTGCAAAGTTCATAATTTTGTCCTTTTTATGGCTGCATAATATTCCATCATGTATAATTTTTTTTTTGAGTCGGGGCCTCACTCTGTTGCCGAAGCTGGAATGCAGTGGCATGCTCATGACCACTGAAGCCTCAACCTGCTGGGCTCAGGCTATTCTTTCTTCTCAGCCTTCCAAGTTGCTGGAACTACAGGCATGTGCTACTACGCCCAGCTTATTTTTTATTTATTGTGGAGATGAGATCTCACCAAGTTGCCCAAGCTGGTTTTGAATCCCTGAGCTCAGGCAATCTTCTCACTTCGGCCTCCCAAAGTACTGGAATTACAGGCATGAGCTATCTCACTCAGCCCCAAATTTAATAAGTTAATGTTGAAAGCAACATAGCAAGAAAAAGATACAGAGGTCCAATATTGCTATTTTCATTCAACACCTTACTAGAGATTTTTAGCCAGTGCAATAGGTAAGAAAAAGAAAGAAAAGTTATGTAATTGGAAAAGAAGAAATAAAATTGTCAATTGCTCTCTACATAGTTGGAAACTTAGAAAAAAATGGCTAAACTACTATAATTAATACATGAATTTAGCAAGGGTGCTAACTTCAAGACCAACATACAAAATAAATTGCATTTATATATTTATACTGGAAACAATTCGAAAATAAAATTTTATCATTTATAATAACAGCCAGGCATGGTGGCTCACATATATAATCCCTTGGGAGGCCAAGGCAGGAAGATTGCTTGAGCCTAAGAGTTCGAGACCAGCCCGTGCAACATAGTAAGACCTCATCTCCACACAAAATTAAAAAAAAATTAACCGGGCATGATGGTGTGCACCTGTAATCCTAGTTACCCAGGAAGCTAAGGCAGAAAGATTGTCTGAGCCCAGGAGGTCAAGGATACGCTAAACTGTGTTTGTGCCACTGCACTCCAGCTTGGATGACAGCGTGAGACCCCAGCTAAAAAAAAAAATAATAAAATAACATAAATTGGCTGGGTGTGGTGGTTCATGCTTATAATCCCAGCACTTTGGGAGGCCAAGATGGGAGGATCACTGGAGCCCAGGAGTTTAAGGCAAGCCTGGGCAACATAGAAAGACCTCATCAAAATTTTTTTATAAAAACCACATAAATTATTAAATTTATAGAATAAATCTAGCAAAGATGTGTGCAATTTCTATACTTAAAAACTATAAAACATTATTAAGGAAAATTACAGACACCCAAATAAATGGACAAATATATCATTTTCATGGCTGGGAAAATTCAACCCTATATACACCTGTTATTAGTTTCCCAAGGCTGCTGTAACAAAAGTACCACAAACTGGGTGGCTTAAAACAGAATTTATTATCTCACAGTTCTTGAGATTAGAAGTCCAAAATCAAAGATTGTCAGGGTCATGCTTGCTCTGATGCCTGCATGGAAGAATACTTCTATACTTCTTTGCCTCTTCTAGCTTTTGGTGTTTGTTGATAATCCTAGGCATTCTTTGGCTTGCAACTGTAGTACTTCATTTCCCATGTGTCTATCTCTATGTGTTTTCTTCTCTCTTTTTTTTTTTTTTGAGTTGGCTAATTTTTTGTTTTGGTTTGTTTATTGTAGAGCCGAGATCTTGCCAAGTTCCCCGGGCTGGTCTTGAACCCATGAGCTCAGGCAATCCACTCGGCTCGGCCTCCCAAAGTGCTGGGATTACAGGCTGAGCCACCGAGTCCGGCCTTTTTTTTTTTTTCAAGTAGAAGTCTCACTCCGTCCCCCTGGTTGGAGTGCAGTGACATGCTCACAGCCACCCCAGCTTCTACCTGCTGGGCTCCGGAGATCCTTCCACCTCAGCCTTCCAAGCAGCCAGAACTACAGGTGCGCACTACCATGTCCAGCTAAATTTTTGATTTACTGTAGAGACAAGGTCTTGCCAAGTTGCTCAGGCTAGTCTTGAACCCGTGGGCTCAGGCAATCCACTCACCTCAGCCTCCCAAAATTCTGGGATTACAGGCTGAGCCATCGAGCCTGACCCTTTTCTCCTCTTATGAGAACACCAATCATATTGGATTAAGGGTCCACCTTACTCCAGTATGACCTCATTTTAACTAATTACACGGACAATGACTTTATGTGACCAAATATGGTCACATTCTGAGGGTTAGGACTTTCACATAACTTTTAGAGGTCACAGTTAACATAATGAACAACAAATATCAATTCTCCAAAACAGGTGTACTACTTTAGTGTAATATTAAACAAAATCCTAACTGATCCTAAAATTCATAAGGAAAGTTTTGTCACAACTGACAAGCTGATTCACAAATTTCCACGAAGGTGCAAAGATCAAGGAAAGTCAAGACAATCTTGAAGGATACAATGGGAGGGGAAACTTTTTCTGTCAGACATCAAGATTTATTATAAATGCTACAGGAATTGACTGTAATATTTCCACAAGGAGAGACAAACGGAACAGACTACATAGTCCTGAAACAAACCCATGCATATATAGACAACTTATATATGACAAAGGGGTCAATGCAGAACAGTGGGGGTAAGGACAGTCTTTTCAAAAGTAGTGTTTAATTTAATATTCACATGGAAATGTTAAAATGTGACTTACCAGACACCATATACAAAAGACAAACTTCAGGTGGATCTAAATGTGCAAGACAAAGTAGGTAACATTTCCAGAAGTTTCCTAACTTTGGTAGAAAAATATTTTTTTTTAATTTTAGATTCAGGGTGTACATGTGTATTCGTTACCTGTACATATTGTGTAGTGGTGGGGATTGGGTCTCAGGTGGCTCATTCCCCAGATAAAAATATTTTGTTTCTTTTTTTTTGAGTTGGAATCTCATTCTGTCGCCCAAGCTGGAGTGCAGTGGTACGCTCACACAACCGCAGCCTCTACCTGCTGGGCTCAGGCAATCCTTCTGCCTCAGCCTTCCAAGTAGTTGGAACCACAGGTGAGTGCCACCATGTCTAGTCAATTTTATGATTTATTGTAGAGACGAGGTCTCGCCATGTTGCTCAGGCTGGTCTCGAACCCCTGATCTCAGGCAATCCTCTCACCTAGGCCTCCCAAAGTGCTGGGATTACAGGCATGAACCACCAAACCTGGCTTAAAATATTTCTTAATAAGACACAAGAAACACTAAACATAAAGGTCTTCTATGCTTATCAAGAGATGCCAATGACAGAGAGATAAGGCAAGGTACTGAGTGGGAGGAGATATTGCAATATGTACACGAGTTCCCTGTTATCCAAGGGGATATCCAAGGGAATATGTGCCAAAACATTCTGTGGATGCCTGAAATTGTGGGTAATATTGAACCCTATATTTGAAGAAGGACCCCCCCCCAAAACTGGATTTTTTTTGGTGGGTGGGCCTCTTGTAGTACAGGCTTCCTCTGGTAGGTAAATGTTCTAGGAACCCATCAGCATCTGTACCAGCTAGCGTTGTTGAGACTGTGTTCAGCTTCAGTGAACTTTTTTCGGAGATTCTTTTTTTTTTTTTTAGTTGGAGTCTCACTGTCGCCCAGACTGGAGTGCAGTGGCATGCTCCCGGCCACCGCAGCCTTGACCTGCTGGGCTCCGGCGGTCCTTCCGCCTTAGCCTTCTAAGTAGCTGGAACTACAGGCGTGCACTACCACTCCTGGCTAATTTTTTAATTTATTGTAGAGATGAGGTCTTGCCAAGTTGTCCGGGCCAGTCTCGAACCTGCGGGCTCAGGCAATCCTCTTGCCTTGGCCTCCCAAAATGCTGGGATTACAGGCTGAGCCACAGAGCCTGGCTGGAGATTCTTATTTTTTTTTTTTTTGTTTTTTGTTTTGGGCTGAAAATCAGGGGCACCGGAGGACTAGATGGGGCGGGTCCAGGCCAC
>CAUYQG010112458.1:0-11842 GCA_963574415.1 Tarsius wallacei | reverse complement strand
TACCTGGCCAGGATGGGAGATCAGGGAAGGACTCTCATCTTACACTGGGGAGCTGAGTTGGTCTGGGAAGGGTAGGGTGGGAACAGAGTGGCCAACTTGGTGCTAGGTTTACACTGAAAATGCTGTGTCCTGGCCTAGGCAGAATGGGACAGCTGGTCACCCTAGAGCCATCCCGGTGCATGCTTTGTGTGAGACTCGAGTTGCTCTGGGTGCTGGTGCTGGTGCTGATGAGACGGGCAGCTCCCAGAGGAGCGTGAAAGAACACGGAGGGTCTGGTCTGCAGCCTGTGGAGGGGTTTCAGCAGATAGCCTGGCCGCCGGACTGCTCTTTCCCCTCGTCCTGCCTGGCCCCCCAGAGGGGTCCTTCGACCTTGTGCCGAGGGGTACCCCACATTCTGGTAGGGCCTGGACTGAGGGTCAGACACCAAATTGTGTGTGGCGCTGCCCTCCTGGTCAGGGAACAGGACTGGGATCTAGGTCACTGATGGGGCCTGGCACTGTGGGGATGGTACTTTTTTCCAGCCAAGGACTCAGCTACCTGCTGACTTTTGAGAAGATGGGTCACAGCACCGAGCAGGGATGGGTGGAACTCGAGGACTTGAGGGTGGGTGACAGTGTCAGCTGGCTGAGCAAGGGAGGACGGGAAGGGGGGTGGCCCAAGAAACACTGGAGGTCTTTATGATGGCAGAGAACAAGCTGTAGCAGACCCAGTTAATGGTGCCAACCTCTTCTCTGCTGCCCGTGTGCCCCGTTTATAGGTGGGCACATTCCCCATCCTCCTTTGCTGCTCAGCTGGCCATGTGACTCAGTTACAGCCAGTGGGATGCACACTAGAAGTGGCAGGGGTTGCTTCGGGGAAGGGTCCTTCACAGACAGTGGTGAGCCTTCCTCCTCTCCTTCCTCCACCCTCCAGCTGCAGGAACGCAGAGGTGATGGGTGGAGCTCCAGCAGCCCTCTTGGCCTATGAGGAGGTAGGAAGAAGATGCTAAGGATGCCTTAGTAGCAGGACGGATTTAGCTCAGGATCCTGACATCATAAAGCCACGCCGCCAGTCCTGGATGGCATGCCCCTGGGCTTCTTTTATGTGGGGGAGATAAATCAAGCCCTCTCCCATTCTAGGCCACTGTTTTCTGCTTCTGTTCTCTGGACACATGCAGCTGAACTTCATCCTAACTGGGACACTGTTGGAGGGTGGAGGGGTGGTGGCAGCAGGCTGGGGTGGGGGGGTGAGGTGGCAGTTTGAGGAGTCTGGGTTGACACAGGTCAGATCGGTGACAAGGTCCAAGTGGGCCTGGGCGCAGGCACTGGTGTTGGTGGATTGAGGCTCCCTGGGGAGAAGGCAGTACAGGAAGCTGAAGGCGGCACCACAGACACGGACATCTCCCAGGGGCTGGAGTGGAGATGAGAGCTGGGGATGGAAGCCAACCACTGGTGAATAGGGGAGGGAGGAGGGGGGACGGGACAGATCCAGGACTGAGGAGGGCTAACCTGGCCTGGCCCCCAGAAGAGACAGCCCCCATGATGGGCAAGGGGAGCATCACTGTCAGGAAGGGACATTGGGGCCAGAAGCCCCCAGGATGCACCTGTCCCATGGCCCCTATGAAAGTGGAGTCCTGGGGAGGGGCTGGATTCTGTGGTGGTGGAGCTGTGGGCTGTGCCCATGAAAGCCGAGGGTGCAGGCAGCTTGTTCACAGTTGGACCCCATGAGAATGTGTGGGTGGGGATAGGTGGGGGGTAAAGATGCAGGACAAGCAGATATAGGGACAAGGGTCTGGGCACCGGGAGGGGCGGGGGCCTGCCAGCACTAACCCCCAGCACGCCTGAGACCAAGGTCTAGGCAGGCCCGAGGGGGCTCTGTCAGGCCCCTGCCATCAGAGAAGCTGATGGATGATGTCAGATAGAATCTGATGTCTTCTGAGACAGACTTAGGTTCTGATCCTGGCTTTGCCACATTCTGGGAGAATGACTTGTGAGCCTTGTTTTCCTTGTCTTTAAATGGGAAGGAAAGAGCGGACTCAGCGAGTACAAAGTACCCAGGGAGCTCGGCCTGGCTGACAACAGCAAGCGCACTTGAGCTGCAGAGGGACCCGGTGTGGGCCTTCCGATGAGGACAGGCAGCTCCCGTGGGACTTTGGGGTCGAGTCTGACAGTTCGGATTGTATTATAAAGGCAGTGGGAACTACTGGAAGTTTTCAGTGTGTGTGTGTGTGTGTGTGCATGTGCGTGGGGGGATTTGAGTTTGGGAAAGATTGTTCTGGCCACTGAGAATAGGCTGGAGGGTCAGGAGTGGAGACAGGGAGGCCAGGGCCGAGACCACCGTGGGCTGGGCCGATGGGAGACCTCGCAGCTCCAGCAGGATGGGATGCCCTTCCCTGCACACTCCTGCTGGGTGCCAGGCCTCTGGACCTCTGCCTGGCATCCTGTCTCCCCTTCCTCACCTGGTTTTCCGGCCAGCGTGGGTACCTGGGGACAGCCAGTGTCATCAGTGGAAAACTGCTGATGGCTGAAATAAGAACCCCATGTCCTTTGTAGCATCGTGGTTTCTGACTTGGAAACAGAAAACAGAAAACCAAATACCACATGCTCTCCCTCATCCGTAGGAGCTAAATGGTCACAAAGATGGAAATAACTGACACCGGGGACACCAACAAGGGGGGAGGGAGAAAGGGGTTAGGATCCAGAAATTATGTATGGGGCACAATGTTCATATCTGGGGAATGGGCCACCTGAGACCCAATCCCCACCCTACACAATACATCCATGTAACGATCGTGCATGAATATCCCCTGAAAATAAAAAACAGAAAACAAAACAAAACAAAACAAAAACCTCCTTGTCTCAGAGGTCCAACATGCAGAGGTGTTTTTCACTCACATTAGAGCCTGGTGTGGATGGTTGGGGGTGCATTGAGGGCCTGTCTCTCAGATGATTCTACTGCCCACCCCCATCCAAGGGCTTCACTTGATTCTGGTAGGGGATGGGGGAGAGAGGGAGGGAAGGAGGGAAGAGGAAAGATGGGAGGAGGGGGGAGAGGGAAAGCAAACAAGAGACAGGAGGACCAAAGGTGAGTTTTTTTAAGGCCTGGAAGTAGAATAAATCACTTCCTTCCATATCCCATCGGCCCCACCTAATTGCAAGGGAGGCTGGGAAGTGGGGGAGGACAGGGCACAGCAGGGTACAGGGACACACTCCCGACTTCCCTTTCATACCACGACATGCCTCTCCCCCACGCTGCCCAAGCTGTGCGATGTCACATGGAGGATGTGGACACTGTGTGTATGTTTAAGACCCCCCTGAAGCACAGAGCCCATTCCCTGCCTTTCCACCCTAGGTATCCTGGGCTGTGCCCCGTGGCCATCGCTGGAGCCCCTGGCTTGGGATGGGAGCTGCCCCCATCCCTCACTTGCCCCTTGCTCAGTCAGCTTTGGCTGTGGAATTTCCCCCCGGGCGTGATGGTGGACAGGAGTCCGGCCCCCTCCCCTGGTCCTGCCCTGCTGGCCTGTGCTGCCTGGCTCGGTTCCCCGGGCCTGGCCTGGCCTGATCTTGGGGGCTCTGGGATGCTCAGTAAACGTTTGCTGAATGAATGACAGGAGTGCAGGATGGAGGAGAAACAGCCTTGAATGGGGTGTGCAGGGCAGCTGGGGCGTCCCATGGACAGAATTGTCCAGTTGGGCCTGTGATTTCTGGCTTTGCCTGGGATGCATTTTTCCTTTATAAGCTTTTAAAGTTGTGTCTGAATTCATTTAAGCAGAGGCAGGAGAGACATTCATGCCATAGGGAAGGGTCTGGAGAGAGAGGTGTCCTTCCTACCCCTCCCCAGCTGACTTTCCTCCCTGGGAGAACCTGCCTTCCGGTTTCTAGAGAGGCTTCCGGGAATATTCTTTGCTTACTAAACGCTGGCTGTTGTTCTTAGCCTCCGGTGGTGGTGGCTGTTGTGTTTATTACCCTCCCCTTAAGCCAGAGAGCCTTGCTCTAGGGGGAAGTGCAGCCGGTGGGAAGGGAGTTGGCCTTACCAAGAGCCTACTATGTGTGGTCACACTGGGTGCTTGGGCACATCTATTGTCGGAGCCTCTCGACATGCTCAGGTGGGAACTGTTCTCCTTGTGTTACTGGCGTGTAGTCGAAGCCCAGGGAGGCCATGGTCACCCGGCTGCCACAGCCATGTCCGCTTGGTCCTGCTCCTCGAGGGTGGCCATGCTCCATGCCTTTCTTTCCCCAGCTCAGCCCTGGGGTTTGCATGATTCTCTTTTTAGGGTCTTGAATTCTACGTTCTCACGTCTGCAGAGCCACCCCCGATCTACCTTTTCAAGACAGGTAGAGCTTACGGGAGAAAGCAGAGCCACTTCTCTGTGGGCCTGTGACCCTGCACATAAATAGATGTGCGTCTTTCTAAAGAGCATCCATAACTTTTCATCGTTAAATAAAGAGACCTAGGCTGGGCGCGATGGCTCATGCCTATAATCCCAGCACTTTGGGAGGCCGAGGTGAGAGGATGCCTGAGCCCATGGGTTCGAGACCAGCCCGGGCAACTTGGTGAGACCTCATCGCTACAATAAATCAAAAAATTAGCTGGGCATGGTGGCGTGTGCCTGTAGTTCCAGCTACTTGGAAGCCTAGGGTGAAGGATTGCCTGAGCCCAGCAGGTCGAGACTGTGGTGACCGTGAGCATGCCACTGCACCCCAGTCTGGGCAACAGAGTGAGACTCCAACTCAAAAAAAAAAAAAAAAGAAGCCTGAGCTGAACCTCTCCCCACCCCTTCCAAAAAAGGGGGGAAAGGATCAGGAACCATGACTTGAGAGGAAGAGAACGATTCTGGAATGTTCAATAAATGGCCATCAAATTGTTTGAAAAGCCTGAGAGCCAACCCTGAGTGCTAAACAGAGTGAGGGGCTTCCTGGAAGGCTGGGTGAAAAGGGGTCTCTGAGAGATGGCAGGTGGCAGGCTGACGGGGGGAGGCACGCTGGGGGCACCCAGAGGGACGTGCTTGTATGAGGCCTGGGTGTTGGCAGCTGTATGTGTGACATGATGAAGATGTCACAGGCCTGGGTGGCCTGTGTGAGATGGTGGGGGTGGTGGAGGAGGAGGGCTTGGACCCCCTTGGGCTCCCGTGTGCGGCTAGGTCCCTGTTTGAGAGTGAGTGCATAAGTGTGTGTGTGTACATGTGTGCAACTGTGAGTGTGTGTATGTGTGTGTGACTGTGTATGTGTCAATGTTGTCAGTGTGTGTGTGTGAGTGCGTGTGAGAGTCGTGAGTGTGAGTGTGACTACGTGAGTGTGAGACTGTGTTTGTGAGTGTGTATGTGTGTGACTGTGTTTGTATGACTATGAGTGTGCATGTTTGAGTGTGTGTGAGTGTGTACGTGTATGTGAGTGTGTGATGGTATGACTGTGCATGTGTGCATGTGAGTATGATTTGTGTGAGTGTATGACTGTGTGTGTGACTGTGAGTGTGCATGTGTGTGTGTGTGACTATGTTTGTGTGACTGTGAGTGTGCATGCCTGTGAGTTTGTGTGTGAGTGTGTGTGAGATGGTGTGAGTGTGCATGCGTACATGTGAGTGTGCGACGGTGTGACTGTGTGTGAGTGTGTGTGTGCGTGCGCCGCCCCCGGCGTGGGAGGCAGATCTTTATCTGGCCCTGGCTGCCTGAGGAGTTTCAGGCTTTCTCACAGGCCTCCTCTCCCCGCCTCCCCACCCGGCCTTGCCCCTCCATCCCTGCACAGGAAGTGGGCTGGCCCTGGGGTTTAGTCTTGCCGGCCCCAGCGTCTCCTACCTGGGCCAGAGTCGAGCAGGGCCCTGGGGAGATGGCCATGGTCCCCGCATCTGGGAAGACGGAAGAAAGCAAGCCGCCGCAGCCCCATGTCTCAGCCAGGTGATGCCCGCCCCCTCACCCTGCCCAGCCCTGGGAACCCTGCCTCCCTCCCAGGCCCTGTGGACCAGCCGGGGAGGCTGGGAGTGAAGGTCACGGGGAAGACTCTTGGCTCTGACTAGTTCCCCCAGCAGTTTCTGCCTGAGTTTCCACCTCCAACCTTATCTTAGGATCCCACGGGGCTGGGGAGGGCCTGGCTCTCACGGCTCCTGGCTGGGGAAAATTGGCCCCTAGTCCCAGGCCATCCCTCTTTCCCAGTCCACCCCTGGGGCAGCTCTGAGATGAGGGACTACCCTGGGCCCTGAGTGCTGGACCCTCAACTAGGGGGTGGAGAAGGATGTGGGAGGATGGACTGGGTTCCCAGAGAGGGCAGCCCCCCTCCTGACCTCTGTGGAATGGGGCCCATACTGGGAGAGGCACTCCTGTATAGAAAGAGTGCTCCTTGAGAGGCTCGTGGGGCACGGGAGGAGACGGGTCCCATCTGGGAACTGGCTGTGAGTAAGCTATGTTGGGAGGTCTCTGGGAGCCCCAGGCTGGAGGCCAGAGCCCAGGATTCAAGTCTGGATTTGACCTTTCCTTGGCTGTGTGACTGGACAGGTACGTAGCATCTCCTGGAATTGGGGACAGGACTCCATTTCTGTTGGTACTCTCTTCTTTCCTGGGTGTCAAGTCCTCCACCCTTAACTGTGTTTGTAGCACCTCGGGATGGAGTGAAGGACTGAGCTGACCCCAAACCAGGGTCCTGAACCCAGCTGGGGAGATGCCCCTGGAGTTAACCAGCAAAAGAGCACTGTGTGTGTGTGTGTGTGTGTGTGTGTGTGTGTGTGTGCGCGCGCGCGCGCGGTGGGGGGACCAGAGGGAACACAGGGAGACGGGCTCATCAAGTTCAGAGGTCAGGTGGGACACATCGTGGGCTACTGAGCTCCTACATTACCACCGTGCACCCATCATACCAGCAGGGGCCTCGGACAGCACCTGTGTGGGCTCATATTCCAGCTTTATGCTCCTCTATCCTGGGAAAGAGGCTGGCCTATGCCTCGGTCTCCTCATCTGACAAGGAGTCATAATAGAATCTACTCGTGGGACTGTTGTGAGGACCAGTGTTGGGATGTCCCCAGGCACTGAAGACACGCCGGGCACAGAGAGGGGGCTGTGTGCCTGTTGTCATCCAGCCTGAAATCGGATGATCTGGGTTTGAGCAGCTCTGAGCTTCGCTTTTGACACTGATCAGATGGGGGTGCTGAGACCCACCGAGCAGGGCTGTGATGGGGACATCATGAGTCTGTGGTGTGGACAGTTTTGTCATCATGAGGGGCAAGGGTGTGGTGTGCGGGAACCCAGGAGGATGGTGTTTGGGGCTCAGCAGTCCCCGGCCCACCTGCACTCACTGAGATGGGCCCCTTCCTCGGTCATGACCTTGAGTAGAGTCTCTGACCTCCCTGAGCCTCGGTTTTCTCCTTGCAGAGTAAGGGCACAGCCTCAGAGACTGCAAGGAGGCTCCTGGGGTCTCCCCACTGTGCCCTCCATGCTGTCTTCCCCTTGACCTTGTCCTTGTCCTCTCTGTGCGCACCTTTGGCTCTGGTGGCAGGAGCAGACTTTAGATGCTGCTTTTTCCTCCTGTCCCCTTGCTGCCTCATCAGGGCCTGTGGTTTGGCCCTAACCCTCCCTTGACCTTGCATCCCTCTGTCCCACCCTCTTCCTCTCACCCTGGACTCTCTGCTGGTCCTTTCCTGGGCACGGGGTCATCCCGATGACTGGGCCTGACCTGGGAGGACACCCTTACTAATTATGGACAGTGTCCTTGCTCTTGGGCAAGGCTCACATCATTGAGCATGAAGCAGTCACCAGAGGGCCCGTGGGAGCCTCCTTGTTGGGCTCTGTGTTCTTTGCGGTCCCAACCCAGTGCCCTGTGCTATGGTGGGATCCAGGAAGAGGCCGCCGGAACCTACCCTGGGAGCTCACCCTCCTGCGGGGATGGTGGGACAGGCAAGGGTGAGCCCACAGGCACCTCTCTGGACTCCTTCCCGTACCCAGGACGAGCACCTGCTGGTCAGCCCGTGCCCTGCTGGGCCTTGACTCTCTGCTGGAACCAGTGTCTGGGTAGGGTGGGATAGCTTGAGAAAGTGCGTCTTGGCTAGAATCCCAGCTCTGCTTCTTACCACATGTGTGACCCTGGGCGAGTTGGGGACCTGGAGCCTTCGTTTTCTCATCTGTGTAATGGGGATAACGAGGCCATCAGGCAGATGAAATGAGCCAGTGTGTGTGCAGAGCAGGTGTGGGCTGCACAGGACGAGTATCGTTATGAGGTCAGCGGGACGTGTTTACTGACGTTCACGCTGCAACGGTGGGAAGGTGTGTCCTAGGAGTTACAGGAAGAAGGGGAGAGGCCCTGCCTGGTCTCTGGGCACTCTGCCCTGGCTCAGATTCCAGATATGCCTCTTACCATCAGTGTGATCTTTGGCAATGTGCTTACCTCTTTGTGCCTCAGTTTCCTCATTTGGAAATGGGGATAGTAAGATGCTCTGACTACAGCATTTAGTTTCAAACAGGGCCTGGCATATGGTAACCTGTCAACAAAGGGTTTCGGATGTGGTGAAGAGGGCAGTGGGGCAGAGTGAGGCTCCCTGGGGCCTCCCTATGGCCTCTGTATGAGTCCTTGAGCAAGTCTTTCCCATTTCTGGGCCTCAGTGTCCCCAGCTGAGAACAAAGGGTTGGGCTTTCTCAGAGAGCCCTTTCAGCTCTGATGACACATGGGTCCCTGACTCATTCCTGTGACATCTGCCCTGGGAAATGGAGCCAAGGGCTCTCAGGACTGGGGCACTGGATCCCTGCTGTGTGCTGGCTCTAATGTAAGCATGAGATGGCCCAGAGTCATCCAGACAGCTCTGCTGTGGTCAGGGAGGTCACTGTTTACCTTCATTCATTTAACGACATTTATTGAGCACCTACTGTGTGCCAGGTCCTGTGCTCATTCAACAGTAGGGTGAGCACACTGCCTGACCAGTCCCTGGCCAAGGACCAAGGACAGCCCTGCAGTTGCCATCCTAGAGGGAGGAGCGGGGCTCAGAGGAAGACGCCCTCACACTCCAATGGGGAAATCAGGGAGGGCTTCATGGAGAAGGCAAGAGGGGCATTTGAAATGGACCTCAAAGGATGGCAGGAACTCTAGGGTCAAGGGGGAAGACAGATAGGGGAGAACCACTGGGAGGGCCATTCAGAGGGTGAGCCTTGGTTTCCCGGCCGCCAGGAGTCACTGGCTTGTTAGGTGGGGGGGTGTGGTTCTTACCCCCAGGCACGGGCACCTTCCTTCTCAGTCCCTGAGAAATCTCCAAAGCGGGAATGTAGGCCTTGGTTGCCTCAGGACCACCCCAGGCTTCTGGGTGGAGCAGTAGGGGCTTGGAGCTGCCCTGAAGGCAGTGGCGTGCCCGCAGGGGAGGCTGTACCCTCATCCAGGCCCAGGAGGGTAGAGAAGAGGTGGCAAATTGTCATTGGATGCCTTGTCTCAGGGGCGTCCTGGCTGACTGGGTGTTGGGGCTCAGGGGACAGAGCAAAGCCACTGGGACAGTGAGGGCACAATGGTCCCAGACCCGGAGGTCTGAGGGGAGGAGAGCTGGGCTTTTGCTGGGCAGTGGGGATCCCCCGTCAGGGGTCCTGCAGGCCACGGGGGAAGTGCTGAGTTGGAGAAAGACCCCAGGAGCCGGGCTGGAGCACTGTAGTCAGACTCTGAGGGAGAAGGGAGGGGACAGAGCACCCTGCTAGGGGAAACTGGCAAGGGGAAAGAGTTAAAAAAACCCCAAACCCAGGGCACTTGGGAGCTCTTGGGCTCAAAGAGCAGCAGGGTGGGAAGAACTCTGCCTCTGGGACTCATCTGGTCCTCTCCCCTTGGCCCCTGCCCCCAGACCAGGGCCACCTGCCTCTCCCCAGAGGCCTTCCTGCCTCTCCCTTTGCCTGCTCAAAGCAGCAGTCCCTTAGCTTCCCCAAGGGACCATTCGATGACTTTTCTCCTTCTCCACCCCCCAGCCCTGCAGGGTGGCGGCAGCTGCACTTCCCCGCACAGCTTCTGCGGTAACAGGTCACGGCCCAGCCTCACCTGTGTGCTGAGCAGGAGAAGAATCTCTGACAGAGACCTCCACGGTCACTGACCTCCCATGCAGGGCCCCTGGAGCGCCTCCCTCAAAGCCTTCTTGGCAGGAGCAGGCACTCCTGAGTACAAATCTTGGATAATAGGGACAGAGACGATTACCTGGGCTGATACCTGTGGATGCACCAGTGGATACTCAGGGTCACCTTTGGAGTTTCCTTATGAGAGGGCTGGGCCAGGGACTCCATGTCTTTTTCCTCCCTGGGCTGTAACCTGCTGGTCTACCCCCGTCCCAGGTTGCTTACAGGCAGGTAGGGGAGTAAGGGCGTAGACAAGGTCCTTGGTAAAGGTTACTGCAGCCCTATGTGCCTCAGTTTCCTCATCTGTCCTTGAGGATTCCGAGCACCTGTCTGCTCTGCGGCTTCTTCTCCTAAATGTATAACTTGCTGCCT
Source organism: Tarsius wallacei (assembly GCA_963574415.1). Classification (NCBI taxonomy): domain Eukaryota; kingdom Metazoa; phylum Chordata; class Mammalia; order Primates; family Tarsiidae; genus Tarsius; species Tarsius wallacei. Next base: position 1,443 of record CAUYQG010112458.1, on the reverse strand, counting down.
TCAAAGCATTTCTTCAACTTCCTTGAGGGACAGTGATGGGCAGAGGTCGGGACAGTGATGGGCAGAGGTCGGGGGAGAGCCCGGGAGCTCTCTGGAAATCTCTCTTCCCAGCTCTGTCCATATTTCTTTGAATATTTGTTCATCCAGTGGCTACTGTGTGCCAGGCACTGTTCTAGGAATTGAGGACCTAGTAATGAACAAAAACACAAAAATCCCTGTGCTTGCTGAGTTATATGACTGTGTGTATGTGTGTGTGTGTGTGTGTGTGTGTGTGAAGAGAGAGAACACACGAAAAAGCAAATAACGCTGTGACGAAAAACAAACTATTTTAAGGATATGGTGAGTAACAAAAGGTGCTTTTTAGTATAGCCTGGTCAGGAAAGATCTCTCTGAGGAGGCGACATTTGAGCAGAAGCTTGAAGGAAGGCAGTGAGCATGTATGCGGCAGTGGGACCAGCAGGCACAAAGGCCCTGGGGCTGGACCACGTTGGCACGGTGGGGAAGAGACTGACTGCACACCCTGAGAGGGGCAGGGCCTAGCCTGTCTCTTGGGGCAGCGAGGCCCTGGTGAGTACTCACCTGTGCTCTCTCTCCTCCCCTCCCCCATCCCATGGCTCCCCTCCCCAGTGCCACTCCGTGGATGTGATGGCGGTCCCTGCTGTGTCCTGGCATCTGCCCCTCCTTGTCCTCCTCCTGCCCCTGGCTACCTCTTGGGCATCTGCAGCGGTGAACGGTGAGGACCCTGGCATCTGGACAGCTGTGCTTTCCTGGGGAGAAGGCCAAGGCCATGCTAAAGCCCTTTCCCAGACCCCTGCTTCTTGGCAGAAGGTCCACTGGCAGGGGAGGAGGGAGAAGCGATGGGGCCGGAGAACAGGCGTCCACCCCCTGCCTCGCCCGGGGTCTGTGCTCCCCACACGTGTGCACGCATGCACACATGTGTGTCTCTCCAAGTCACAGGAAGGCGCCTCTTCACTCCTGCCCGCTTCCTCCTCTCTGAAATGGGTCCATGAATCCCACTTTTGCCCGCCAGAGTTGCCTAGCTCCTCCTCAGCAGGCAGGGGTTCCGGGAGCAGGGGTGGTGCGTGGGCTGCGGGGATGGTGGGTGCCCTGCAGCCACCGCTCATGCCTTGTCTTGCCTGGCAGACGCTTCCCAGCTCAAGTGCTTCTACAACTCGAGAGCCAACATTTCCTGTGTCTGGAGCCAGGATGAGGGTCTGCAGGGCACGTCCTGCAACATCAGTGCCCAGTCGAACAAACGGTGAGTGTGGTCCCCCGACACCATGGCAGCATCTCCGGGCAGTGTGGTCTCAAAATCACTGGCTTTTAGGCTTCTGGAATCCTAAATGACAGACTCCAAGCAGTTGGCACTTACTGAATCTGGGACGAACAGGACCACGACTCTTAAAATCATAGGTGTTGGCCAGGCTTGGTGGCTCAGCCTGT
>CAUYQG010112457.1:0-12491 GCA_963574415.1 Tarsius wallacei | reverse complement strand
CGGTTATTCTACTTTTTTCTTTCTTTCTTTTTCTTTTTTTTTTTTTTTGAGTTGGAGTCTCACTCTGTTGCCCAGACTGGAGTGCAGTGGCACACTCTCGGCCACCACAGCCTCAACCTGCTGGGCTCCAGCGATCCTTCCACCTCAGCCTTCCAAGGAGCTGGAACTACAGGTGCGCACTACCACGCCCGGCTAATTTTTGATTTATTGTAGAGATGAGGTCTGGCCAAGTTGCCCAGGCAGTCTCAAACCCGCGGGCTCATGCAATCCACTCACCTCAGCCTCCCCAAGGTGCGGGATTACAGGCTGAGCCACCGAGCTCGGCTTCTTTCTTTTTTTTTTTTTTTTAATTTTTTTTAAATTTTGAAGATGTGGGATACAATTCAGAGTTAGGTACATAAGTGGTCATCATACAGGTAAAATTTGGGCCTCCCTTTGGTCCCCACTTCACCTGGTTTGAGATCAGGTACCCTTACTGATGTTCTGTGCCCTTCCCCTCCCTCCCCTGGCAGTGTCCCCCTACTGCCAATCCCTTTCTTATAGTATTATGATAAATGTTCAGAGTCTACTTATGAGTGAGTTCATATGGTACTCAGATCTTTGTTTCTGTGATAGATCACTGAGTATTATAGACACAAACTCCCCTTCAGCATTGTTCTGTGATAGACAGTCTTAAGCAAAGCTATCCCTAACGTCTGAGGAAATTGAGAGGCTGAAAAAAGAGGCTGTGTATCCAGTTTCTCACAAATAAACATTTAATAAGGACTTACAAACAGAAGCTATGTTGGTGTCCTGGGCAGCAGCAAGTCAAGATGGTGGATTCCTGCCATTATTCCCCAGACTCAAGACTCATATGCCATACGGAAAGGGTGGTTCAGAAGGGATGAGTAGGACAATTGAAGTCTGATAACATCAAAGTTGTTTGACCCAAGGGCAAGATTTCCAGTAAGTGCCTGTTCTTACACAAGGAACAATAGATAAACTGGAAATCTTAGAGAACTTCCAGGAAATCAGGTTAATCAGGTCCTGGACATGGCAAATAAGTATCCAAGATGAGTGACTCTAGCCTCCAGAAGCATTTAGCGCATCTTAAATGATTCCAGTTTATTATCATGCTGAGTCACTTCTGAAATCAGGTTGGTATTATCATAAGGGAATTATGATATAATTCTGAAGAATTATGTCTTCATATAAACATTTCTCTGTAAGCAAATATTTTATCCAATTGAACGTATTTTTGTTTTAGCAAGTTCTCTTTCTATTGGCTACTAGTTTGCTTCCAACAAAGGGAATCACTTCAGGGAATGTGATTCTTGAAATGCGAATTCATCATATTGTAAATATGTGTACAATATCCTCCTGCCCTTTATTTTTATTGGGACTGTCTTTTTGCTGGGATGGTGACAGTGCATATGTTTGTGTGTGTGTGTATCTGTGAGTAAGTTCACTTGCAGTTGGGATTGGGGATGGGGAAGATGAACGTGCTACTCTCTCCTTGTAATAAAGAGAATAAATTCTAAATTTATTATTTTTTAAAAGAAATCACTGTAACTTTATTAAGAAAAAATTGATAGCACATATATTAAAAAAATGACAAATAAGGGAGAATTATTCATGGAAATATTTGACATTTAAAGTTTCATAAGAGAATACTTGCTAATTTGAAAACCTAGGTAAAATGGATAATATTTTAGGTAAATGTTGACTTAAAAATGGCCATTTAGCTCCCGCATATAAGTGATAACTTGTGATGTTTAGTTTTCTGTTTAACGTGTTTTTTTTTTTTTTTTTTTTTTTTGAGTTGGAGTCTCACTCCGTCGCCCAGACTGGAGGGCAGTGGCCGCTTCCGGCCACTGCAGCCTCGACCTGCTGGGCTCCGGCGATCCTTCCAAGTAGCTGGAACTACAGGCGTGTGCTACCATGCCCGGCTAATTTTTTTGATTTATTGTAGAGATGAGGTTTCGCCTGCTCAGGTGGGTCTCGAACCCGCGGGCTCAGGCAATCCACTCACCTCAGCCTCCCAAGGCGCGGGATTACAGGCTGAGCCACCGAGCCCGGCTCTGTTTAAGGTTTTTATCTCAAAGAGTCTACATTTTTAAGCCAAAATTCTAAATTTAAATTCCCTCAAGGGCTATTTCCTGTGTTCCTTTGTCCTTGTCCTCTCAGGAGTAGGTTGTGGTGGATTCCTTTGCTGCTTAGCAGAGGTTAATGCGCACTGAATGGGAGTGAGGAGATTCTCCCAAGAGAATAGCTCTTCTCTGAGCCCAGAGATTACTGTGAAGCTCCCTGCTGGAAGATTCTGTCCCTGAATTTGTGAGGTGTGTCATGTATAAGAACAAGCCAATTTTTAAGTTTAAACCAACTATATCTCCCCTTATAAACAGCATTGTCAGAGTGCCTCTTCCTCTGTGCCTCTTCAACTTTTTCCACAGAGATTTTCTTCATCACCCTCCTATTTTAAGCTACTTAGCAATAGGGTCCACTGTAAAACAGGTGAAAGGAGGGACCCTGAGAAACTTAGAATAAACTTAGTTCACATTTTGCCTCAGCATAGCTATTTTTGCTTGATTTATTGAATTTAGCATAGGTTAGACCTAGATACATTTCCAATAGGCAAGTTTTAGGAAGTGTTGAAACATTTTACTGCAGGCCAAGCTGACAGCCTACCCCACCCCCTCAGCAAATCTCTATCTGATGCAAGACAAGGATCGCCCAACCTTTCTTTTTTTTTTTTTTTTTTTTGGTGGGGTCTCACTCTGTCACCCAGACTGGAGTGCAGTGGTTGCCGCTCCCGGCCACCGCAGCCTCGACCTGCCGGGCTCTGGTGATCCTTCTGCCTCAGCCTTCCAAGTAGCTGGAACTACAGGCGCACACTACCACGCCGGCTATCCCCCAACCTTTCAATTCATGGTTTAGCATAAGAAACTTTCAGGCCCTTTCGCTGGCTGACGCCATAGAAATGATAAGACCTTCTTTTGTCATGAAGCTTGTGGATTGGAAACATCTGGCAGGTCTCTTGCAGGGGAAAAAACCCTCCCCTTGTCTCCTCTCATCTAGCCCACCACCCTGGCAGCAATCATGTGACTAACTCACCCATCTGCCTGCTGTCCATCACCTGACATCAGTACCTGTGCTAGCCTGCCCCCTTCTTGATGATGTTGAACAGACCATCACCCAATCACCTTAATGACCTTCCCCATCAAAGGGAAAGATTAAAAGGACTCAACTATGAGCATCCCATGGCCAGCTTTGCTAAACTATGGTGTGGCCATGTGCTCTTTGAGCTATAGCCTGGCCATGTTTCATGATTTTGGCCCCCTTCCCTACCCTGGGGAGGTGAATCTCCTCTTTCTCTCTCTCTCTAATTTATTTTTTAGATACACTTTATTTTCTAATCTAACTTCTGTGCAATTTTTTTTTTTTTTTTGAGTTGGAGTCTCACTCCATCGCCCAGACTGGAGGGCAGTGGCACGCTCCCGGCCACCGCAGCCTCAACCTGCTGGGCTCTGGCGGTCCTTCCACCTCAGCCTTCCAAGTAGCTGGAACTACAGGCACGCACTACCACACCTGGCTAATTTTTTGATTTACTGTAGAGATGAGGTCTCACCAAGTTGCCCAGGTGGGTCTCGAACCCGCGGGGTCAAGCAATCCACTCACCTCAGCCTCCCAAGGCTCGAGATTACAGGCTGAGCCACGGAGCCCAGCTCTGTGCAATTCTTTGCATCTTTTATGCGGCACTGGATTGCACACCAGACACCCCAACCCCAGCAGGCCGGACCTAACATTCTGGAGGCCCCTGCTTGGAGTGTGCCCTAACAACAAGGAAGAGTGATGAGATCTGAGACAAGAAATAATTAAGAAAATAAGTAATTTGAGCATAAGTCGAGAATGATGAGGCACAAAATCAGAGTCAATTTTATAAGGGTATATTTGAATATTTCATTTTATTGAGTAAATATACACTGAAGATCTATGTGTAACAGACATAGTACTAGACTCTGGGATTTAAGCACAAATAACAAAAGAAAGATTTGTGCTCCCAGGCAGCTTATCATTTTATAGCCAATACATCATGTCCAGTCCTACATACTGGAGTTATAAAGGTAAAAGCATGTACAATCCAGTCTCTCAAAGACCATACCTGCCTCTGAGAAATCAGACATGACCAAAAAAGCCATAATACAGCTACAGCAATTGATGTTTCTTTAAATTATTATGGGTACATAAAGGAACCACCTATTTCTCTGGAAATGGAGAGGGCTTCACAGAGGTGGTGTGGTTTTTAAGTAAGACTGGAGGAAAAGGAATACTTTTCTGGTAGATTAGGCAAAGGGCCTAGCCTATGCAAAATCTAAAAGAACATGATGTTTTTGGAGTTTAGAAAGAATTTAGCAGAGTTGGAGAGTACAGTTGAGATGGGACAAGAATGACTGAAGTGGGGGGTACATTTCCAGAGAGGATAAGTATGTGTTATCTCTCTCATTGCCTCCCTGAAAGGCATTTCTGCCCATCCCTTTCCCAGTGTTCAGGCTAATTCCATTGATTAATAAAATTGATTAGATTAGTAGGTTTACTAATATTGAGCTATCCTTACATTCCTGAAGGAAACTTTAATTTTTTGTGGTATATTATTTTCTAATGTAGTTGATTGATTCTTTCTTAATAAGATTTTATATCAGTATTAATAGGTGAGGTTAATCTGTAGATTTTTTTTAAAGTGCAGGTTTGCTAAGTTTTGGTATAAACGTTAAACATACATCATGAAAATACTTTGGATATTTTCCCTACTTCTCTAGTCTTTGGAATGTTATAAGTGTGCCGAGAGCCTCTTATCTTTAAATCTTGTTAAAATCCCTGTGAGACATTATAGGGACTGATGCTTTTCTGTGAGGAAATTCTATCAGAAATTTCTTTATTTCTCTTGTAGTCATTGTTTTGTTTAGGCTTTCTGTCCACATTAGGATCAGATTTTTTAAAATTTCATCTTCCTAAAATATGAGCCATTTCATTTAGGCTTTTAGGTTATTTGCAGAGAATTGTACAAAATACTGTTTTTAAACATATAGTTTAAGTGATAGTTATTTTCCTTTGTGATTTCTTACTTAGTATGTGTTTTCTGTCTTTTAGTTTTCAAGTGGTTTTCTATTTTCATCAATTAGCTTATTTATTTATTTCTTAGTTCCACCATTAAAACATTTTCTACCTCATTAACTTCCACTTTTATGTTTATCAATTCTCACTTTCTGCTTTTATCCTGTTCAGGATAGAAATCTGAAATGAATCTTATGGGCTAGAATCAATCTGTGTTGGCAGGGGTGGTTAGTGCTTCTTTTGTAGACTTCAGAGGAGCATTAATTTCTTGGCCTTTTCCTGCTTCTAGATGCCACCTGCACTACTTGCCTCAGGGCTCCTTCTTCCATATGCAGAGTGTAACCCTTCAGAATCTGTGTCCATTGTTACAGCTTCTTCTGACTCCAATTCTCTTGCTTCCTTCTTATGAGGTCTCCCAATGATATTGGGTGCACTCAGATATACAGGACAACCTCCTCATTTCAAGAACCTTGATTTAATCAATATCTGCAAAGCCTTTTTGGCCATGTAAGATAACATATTCACAGTTTCTAGGGATTAAGATCTGAACATTTTGAGGGATTATTATTCAGCCAACCGCAATGTAACAATTCCCAAATAATTGCAACAATACTTTTGGGAGAGAAATATGCATAGAGCTGAGGTCATATCTTAGCAAGGGAGGCAAGAACTGATGGAAGCCTGACTTACTCATCTGCTCAATGAATATTTATAAAACAGCTACTTTATTCAGAGCCTAGAATAAAGTTGGAGATACAAAAACTTTGGACATGATCCCTGAACTCACTGAGCATATTTTATATTAACCTTATTAATTTAAAAACTGCACTAACAAGTTCAGTAATGAAATATATTATGTTCTATGATTATAGAAGCCTTGGGTGCTATGGGGCATTTACCACAGAGACTCAGGCATGGTTTCTTAGAGTATGTGGCTTAAACATAAAGGATTAGCTAGTTGGGTGTAGAGGTAAATAGGAAGAGAAAGACTATTGAATAACATGAGTGAACAGCATGAGTGAAGACTCAGAAGCAAGTATGAAGGTACATAAGGAACTTTGGGAGAATTGAGAGATAACAGATACAATTGGGGCATAAATGAGCAAGTAGTGGATAAAAGTGGGTGAATTTTACAAAACTGGATTGGTATGCAAGGGCCAGATCCTAGAGGATCTTAAGAATTTGTAGGTTGAGAGATGTTGGTTAAAAAGAACTTGCAGATTAACATTTAGATATAAAGACGTTTGGTCATAAGGCTAAAATCAACAGAAAGCTACTTAACTGTTTTAAAAGAATGGACTGAGTTAGAGCAGGAAGTAAGACAGACACTAGATCAGTAGATATTTGGAAGGTGTTAGAGTAATTCAAGTGAGAGATTGCAGTACTGCAATATTGAGTATTAGCAGTATTTACCTGAGGCAGTATTGGTTGGGGTAGAAAATGAAGGTGAATTACCAAGGCTTTAATAAATAGAAATTTTGAAGATGTGGTTATGGACCAGATGTGGAAGATCTGCATCACAGAGGAGATGAAGATATTCATGGAAATCTAGCTAGAGCAATTGTGTGAACAATTGTGCTATTTAAGGATACAGGTGGCACAGGAGATGTAAATTACAATGTGTGTTAGAGTGGGTTGCTGTCTCACGCAGCTGAAGAGCCAAAATTGGGACTAGGATAAGGAAAGGCATCATGATGAATGTGATTGGGATTTGAAAAGGGGATATCCTATCTGAAGAGCAGTAAAGCCGAAAGGGCAGAAATAGAAAAGGATTTCATCTAAACTGGTCATAGAGTTGAGAAAATTTTCTTGACTTCTGTATCCACTAGTACAGCACAAGGAGATAAGAAAAATATTACCTGATCTGTGATGTCTGATACATAGATGCTGTTCAGGCCAATCTCCACATAAAAATTCATGCTGGAGATTCTGTAAAGAGCTGTTCTCTCTTCCTGGAGGAGAGGTTCTTTTTCTGGATGGGGTGGAGCCTCCCAAAGGTGGAGACTCCTCCTTTTGAGACCACTATTGTGCAGTGCTGTGGAGTAACCATTGGCACAGAGATGTCTAAAAGGGCTTTGCAGATTTTGGAGCCTAGGACAACTTCTATTTTTGCCAAGAAAATATTGTTTGCAACAGGGATATGTCTCTTAGTAGCAAGGTCAGTGTTAACAAAACAATGGATCAGCGCTAATCTCATGCCTGATTCTTGCAAATGCCAATATAAAATGAGGGCACATATTCTGAGAAGTCTCTGAAGTCAGGTGTCTTGAAGTCTGGGTGACTTCAGCTTCCTTGGAGCCTATGAGGTGAGGGAACAGAAAATAGAAACTGACCTGAGGAGAGAGCCTAATGCTGCAGTGTCTAGGAAAGAATTTCGCTGTGGCCGGCAACCTCAGAATGAGAATTTTCCAAATATTTCCAAAGCTTACCTGCTCCCAGGAGACAAAAGAACACACAAGGGAGGAATGTCCAGCTATGGCAGAATGAAGAGGTCAGAAAATCTTTTTTTCGTAAAACACAAACACTTCTAATCAAAAGACAGACTTTTTTTCCTCCTTTTCTTTTAAGAGTGCAAATCTAGGGCAGGTACAGTTGTTCATGCCTGTCATCCCAGGACTTTGGGAGACTGAGATGGGAGGATCACTTGAGGCCAGGAGTTGGAGACCACCCTGGGCAACATAGCATGACCTTGTCTCTACAAAAAATAACAAAATTAGTTGGGCGTGATGGCATGCGCCTATAGTTTCAGGTACTCGGAAGGCTCAAGTGGAAGGATCACCTGAGCCCGGGAGGTCAAGTCTGTGGTAGCTGTGATTGTGCCATTGCACTTCAACCTGTGTGACAGAGTGAGACTCTGACTTAAAAAAAAAAAAGGTAGCTGAGTGTGGTAGCACGCACCTGTAATTCTAGCTACTTGGAAGGCTGAGGCGGAAGGATCGCCAGAGCCCAGCAGGTCGAGGCTGCGGTGGCTGGGAGCGGCCACTGCGCTCCAGTCTGGGCGACAGAGTGAGACTCCAACTCAAAAAAAAAAAAAAAAAAAAAAGATGCTTTAAAAAAAAAAAGGGGGGTGCAAATCTATTTGTTTCTGTACCCAGAGTAAAGCACACGTGTTTTTATGGTAATTTGAATGTAAATTTTATGCAAATACTTATTTAATACACATTTCAGCACAAGCCAAAATTATTAAAATTTTAGTTAGTATAAAAGCAAATTTTATATTGTCCTGCTATATAAGCTATCTTAATTGAAAGTTATCTCATTTCTTATTTATTTAAAATTGACAAATAAAAATGTATGTATTTATGATGTACAACAACATGTGCAATGATTAAATCAAGCCAATTAACATACACATCACCTCACATACTTATTGGGTTTGTGTGTGTGTGAGAACATTTAAAATCTATTTTCTTAGCAATTTTCAGGACTACAATATATTATTAACTATAGCCACTATGCTGTACAATAGATCTCTAGAACTGGTTCTTTCTGTCTTGCAAAACTTTGTACTTCTTTGTTACAGATTGAAAAGAGGCTATTTTATTTGAATTAAAATAGACATTTAGAAAAGACTTAGAAACTTGTGTTAAGCTGAGTTGGGCTAAACGTAGAAGCTGTTTGAATTTAAAAGTGAACATTTTTCCCTGTCCCCCTTCACTGTCCTTGGATCTAGTAACTGTTGCTGGTACTGCAGGGAACACTACCACGTTCATTGTGTGTATCTCCTGAGAAGCAGGAAACACAAAAAAACTTCATGTCCCTAGAAAAGCCTCTACCGGACCTAGGTAAGAAATGTACTCTGCTGAAACTCCCTAGCTGTACAAACCCAGAAACGTGTCTGTTCCCTTAGTCTATAAATTATAACTGCTTTCTTTCATGTCTTTGTATTAATTTTATGTATAATGTTTAATAAGTCTTGTGAACCAGAACTCCCAGAATAAAAAAACAAAACAAAAAAACAAACGGTAACCAACTGGCAAGTACACAGCTCCAAATTGTTCAAGGTAATTATAATTCAGAAGAATGGCAGGATTAATGTAATCTGAGCACTGGCTTTTGGCAGTAATTGGATTCTAAACACTGACTTAGAAAGAAACTGAGTAATGGTCATAAGACATGTCATTATTAATAGTGGGAAAAAAATAAGAAACTATATGTTTTATTGTAAATACTGGATGGAAACTCTACTTAAACAAACAGGTTTTTGGTGGATGCACAGGCTGTTTCCTGATCCCATGGTTTCAGAATAAAACTCCTTCCTTCTCCCACCTCTCTGTCTCTCATATTTGATTGACTGCGAGGGAAGGAGCCGATTGCTAGATCGGGCATTACATCTTGACAAACATTTTTGAATTCCCTATGCCTCCTCTCCTCTCCCCAAACCCAACCACATCCCCTAGTAACTACCAGACCTACTCTCTGCTTCAATGGGTTTAACCTTTTTAGATTCCACATATGAGTCAGAAACAGCAGTATTTGTCTTTCTGTTCCTGTATTATTTCACTTAGCATAATGTCTTTGGGTCCAAACATATTGTTACAATAACTGGATTTTCATATTTTTTAAGACTGAGTAGTATTCCATTATATATATATAATGTGCATATTAGCATACATATATACAATATATATCTCACATGTTTTAGATCTCATTCATTCGTTGATGTAAACTTAGGTTGATTTTATATCTTGGCTACTGTGAATTATGTTGCAATAAACAAGAGAGTGCAGATGTTTATTTGACATACAGATTTCATATTCTTTGAATATATACTCAGACGCAAAATTATTAGATTATATGGTAATTCTATTTTTACTTTTCTGAGGAACCTCCATACTATTTTCCATAATGGTTGTACTAATTGACATTCCCACCAACAGGGTACAAGTGTTCCCTTTTCTCCACATCCTTACAGATACTTGTTATCCTTTGTCTTTTTAGTAATAGCCATTCTAAAAGTTGTATGGTGAATTCTCAATGCAGTTTTAATTTACATTTTCCTGATGATTACTGATGATGAACATTTCTCTATTCGTTTGCATTCTCTTGAGAAATGTCTATTCAAGACCTTTGATCATTTGTTACTTAGGTTGTTTTCTTGCTAATGGACTGCTTAAGTTTCTTGTGTATTTAGGATATTGACCCTTTTTCAGATATATAATTTGTAAATATTTTTTCCATTTAGTAGCTTATTTCTTTGCTCTGTTGATTGTTTCCTTTGCTGTGAAGAAGCTTTTTTGTTTGGTGTAATCCCACTTGTCTATTTTTGCTTTTGTTGCCTGTGCTTTTGAAGTCATATCTAAAAATTCTTTGCCAAGACCAATATCAAGAAACTTCTTGTCCTATGTTTTTCCTTAGTACTTTTACAGTTTCAGCTCTTATATTTAAGTTTTTAATATATTTTGAGTTCATTTTATGTTATAAAATAGAAAAAGCAAGATCCAAGTACTGAGTATGTAAACATTATTTTAGATTTAAACACACAAACATATTAAAAGTAATGTATAGAAAAAAGATATATCATGCAAATAGTAACCATGAGAGCTAGAGTGGCTGTATTTATTTATTGATTGATTGATTTTTGAGTTGGAGTCTCACTCTGTCGCCCAGACTGGAGTGCAGTGGCATGCTCCTGGCCACCGCAGCCTCGACCTGCTGGGCTTCGGCGATCCTTCCGCCTCAGCCTTACAAGTAGCCGGAACTACAGGCACGCAGTACCAGGCCCAGCTAATTTTTGATTTATTGTAGAGATGAGGTCTCACCAAGTTGTCTGGGTGGGTCTCGAACCCGCAGGCTCAGGCAGTCCACTCGCCTTAGCCTCCCAAAATGCTAGGATTACAGGCTGAGTCACCGAGCCCGGCTGAGTGGCTGTATTTATATAACAAGAATATACTTCAAGGCCAAAAATATCTTTAGAGAAAAATAGAGAAATATCATAATGATCAGTTTCAAATTATTTGTATATAAATGCTATAAAACAATATATAACCTGTATATATTATACAATTATAATTATTATATAAGTTTATATAATATATGTATATATATTAATGTAATATATATTCCTTATATATGTATGTGTGTGTGTTTTATATTTACTCACATATTCATTTAGTCTTTCAGGTGCTTTTCATTTCTTACTGTGGATTTGAGTTACTATTATTGTTATTTTATTTCAGTCTGATGAGTTATTTTAATATTTTTTGTAAGATAGGCCTGATAACCTGAGATAGTCTGAGAATGCCTTTATTTTGCCTTCATTTCAATGGTAGCTTTGCTGGTTATAGAATTCTTGGTAGCATTTTTTTTTTTTCTTTCAGCACCTTTCCACTCTCTTCTGACCTCCACTGTTTCTGATGAAAAGCCAAGGTTCAATCACATTGCTCTTCTCTTCTCTTATATATGATGAGTCATTTTTCTCTTGTTGAGAAAATATATTGACTTCAATATATTCTTTGTATATTTTGACTTTCTAAGGTTTTACTATAACGTGCTTAGCTATAGATATCTTTGTGTTTACTGTATTTAAAAGGTGTCAAGCTGCTAAGTTTTTTGAGTAATTTTTAAATTAAATCTGAGAAGTTTATCACCATTTTCTTTTCCTTTCACTCTCTCTCACTTCTCTCTTTCTAATACCCCAATTTTGCATGTGTTGGTACGTTCCATGATCCCACACATATCTCAGTTTAGTTACTTTTTGTGTAGAAACCATTGCCTGTGCAGCTCTGGAGTAACTCCTGAAATTTGACACAGAGTTTCAAAATACATAAAACAAAAATTGCAAAAATGAAAGAAAAAATAAACATATTAAAATTAAGTATGATGATTTTGATACTCTAGTCTCAATAACTTATTATGTAAACTAGCCAGAATGCTAACTTGTGTAGAAAAGACTTGGAAAATGCTACCAACCTATATTACTTAGTTAATGATTTTAGAACATTCCACTCAACAATGGCAGAATATGCATTCTTTTCAAGTGCTCATAGAACATTCTCCAATATAGATTATATATCATAAAACAATTTCAATATATATAAAAGGATTGAAGAAATTCAACTTTTTTTTTATTACAGTGGACTTTAGTTGGAAATATACAGGAGAAAGTATTTGGGAAATTCATAAATACTTGGAAATTAAATATTATACTTTTAAATAACTCAGGCTTCAGAAGAAATCTCAAGGGAAATTATATTTTTAATTAAATAAAAAACAGCATATCAAAGCACATGAAATTCAGTTGTGGTTAAAGATAAATTTTTTTTTTTTTTTTTTTTTGAGTTGGAGTCTCACTCTGTCGCCCAGACTGGAGTGCAGTGGCCGCTCCCGGCCACCGCAGCCTCGACCTGCTGGGCTCCGGCGATCCTTCCGCCTCAGCCTTCCGAGTAGTCGGAATTACA